>VMDO01016546.1:0-47533 GCA_007922755.1 Pedetes capensis
CTCCTTCTCCTTCTCCTTCTCCTTCTCCTTCTCCTTCTCCTTCTCCTTCTTCTTCTTCTTCTTTTTCTTCTTCTTCTTCTTCTTCTCTTCGGTCCTGGGGATTGAACATAAGGCCTCACACATACTAGGCAAGTGCTTTACCACTGAGCAGCACTCCCAATCCATTTTTTTATTTGAGACAGGGTTTCACTAAGGTGCCCAGGGTGCCTCTGGCCTCACACTTGACATCCTCTTATTGCAGCCTCTCCAGTTACTGGGTTTATAAGAGTGTGCCATGGTACCCAGCTTCTTAATTACACAGTTTAGGTGGTTTTGAGCCATGCTGATGAAGATCACACTGAAGGAGATAAATTCTTCCAAGACATATTGTGCTGCTTCTTTTGGTAGTGTCTCGTTCAAGCTATTGAATTTCTTGTCACAAAAGAGAAAATTGAACAGTGTTCTCTGTGTTGATAATCTCAGTTTGGCTTTGAATATGGTCATTTTACCTTCCTGATTATTGTCATTTCAAGTACATGTGCCATATATAGATGGTTTTGTGTTTTTACACAGATAAATCTTGGGGAATTATTTCAAATGTGGCTGGGGGGAGCATTTTTCTTTAAAGAAATATTGCGATACATGAGTACCAGTGGGAACACACATATCAATATTAGTAGCATTTCCATTTTAAAGACATTAAGAGCCAAGCATGATGGTGCGTACACATCTGTCAGTTTGCCGCATTGTGGGGGCTTGTGTGTTGGGATGAGGCTGAGAGCTATGCCACTGGTACCTCAGATATGAGCAAGGTAACCATGGTGGACAGGTTTTCAGCTGAGCTTCCAGACTAAGACAGACTAGGGAGGAGGCACTGGCGAACCACTCCTGAAACAACTAGCCACTGAAAACCCTATGAATTGCAAAAAAACACTGTCAGATATAGTGCTAGAAAATGAGCCCCCCAGGTTGAAAGGCACTCAAAAGACTACTGGGGAAGAGTTGCCTCCTCAAAGCAGAGTCTACTGTGATGACGGAAATGGAGTAAAGCCTCAGGATGCTCAACTTGCTGATGTGGCATGACTCAAAATGAAGAGAAACAACTGTAAACATCCAGTAATAATTGGAACATGGAATGTACATAGTATGAATCTAGGAAAATGAGAAATCGTTAAAAGAGAAATGGAACGCATAAACATTGACATTGTAGGCATCAGTGAGCTAAAATGGACCAGCGTAGGCCATTTTGTGTCAGACAATCATATGGTCTACTATGCTGGGAATGATAAACTAAAGAGAAATGGGGTTGCGTTCATCATCAAAAAAGACATTTCAAGATCTGTCATGAAATACGATGTTGTCAGTGATAGAATAATATCCATACACCTACAAGGAAGGTCAGTTAATATGACTATTATTCAAATTTATGCACCCACCACTAAGGCCACAAATGAAGAAAGGGAAGACTTCTATCAACTTCTGCAATCTAAAACAGATCAAACATGCAATCAAGACATACTGATAATCACTGGTGACTGGAATGCAAATGTTGGAAACAAAGAAGTAGGCTCAGTAGTTGGAAAATATGGTCTTGGTGACAGAAACAAAGCTGAAGATTGCATGATAGGATTTTGTCAGACCAATGAGCTTTCATTGCAAATACATTTTTTCAACATCATAAACGGAGACTATACACATGGACTTCACCAGATGGAACATACAGAAATCAAATTCACTACATATGTGGAAAGAGATGATGGAAAAGCTCTGTACAAAATGTCAAAACAAGACCAGGGGCTGACTATGGATCAGACCATCAACTTCTCATATGCAAGTTCAAAGTGAAGCTGAAGAAAATTAGAACAAGTATATGAGAGCCATGGTATGACCTTGAGTATATCCCACGTGAGTTCAGAGACCACTGCAAAAATAGGTTTAATGCATTAGACACAAATGATAGGAGACAAGAAGAGTTGTGGCAGAACATAAAAGATATCATTCAAGAAGGAAGCAAAAAGTTCTTAAAAAGACAAGAAAAAAAGAAAAGACCAAATTACATGTCAAAAGAGACAGTAGAACTTGCCCTTGAATGTCCAGCAGCTAAAGTAAAAGGAAGACATGATGAAGTTAAGGAACAAAACAGAAGATTTCAATAGGTAGCTTGAGAAGTCAAAAACAAATATTATAATGACATGTGCAAGGAGCTGGAGGTAGAAGCCTAAAGGGAAGAACACACTCTGTGTTTCTCAAGCTTAAGGAAGTGAAGAAGAAATTCAAGCCTTGAGTGGCAGTAGTGAAAGATTCTACAGGGAAAATATTAAATGATGCAGGACATCAAGAGATGATGGGAAGAATACACAGAGTCATTATACAAGAAAGAATTGGTAGATGACCCACCATTCCAAGAGGTTGCATATGAAGAGGAACCAATGGTGTTGAAGGATGAAGTGGAAGCTGCCTTGAAAGAACTGGTGAAACACAAGGCTCCAGAAATTGATGGCATACCAATAGAGATGTTTCAACAAACAGATGCGGCACTGGAGGTGTTAACATGTTTGTGCTAACAGGTTTGGAAAACAGTTACTTGGCCAACTGACTGGAAGAGATCCATATTTGTGCTTATTCCCAAAAAAGGGGATCCACCTGAATGGGCAAACTATCAGACAATATCATTAATATCACACACAGGCAAAATTCTACTACAGATCATTCAGAGGTGACTGCAGCAGTATATAGACAGGGAATTACCAGAAAATCAAGCGGGATTCAGAAGAGGGTGAGGAACCAGGGAATCATTGCTGATGTCAGGTGGATATTAGCTGAAAGCAGAGAATATCAGAACATGTCTATCTATGTTTTATTGACTATGCAAAGGCATTTGATTGTGTGGATCATAACAAATTATGGATAACACTTCGGGAAATGAGAATACCAGAACACCTAATTGTGCTCATGAGAAATCTGTACATGAACCCAGAGGCAATTGTTCGAATAGAACAAGGAAACACTGCCAGGTTTAAAGTTGAGATAGGTGTGCACCAGGGCTGTATATTTCACCTTGTCTCTTCAATTTATAAGCTGAGCAAATAATCCGAGAAGGTGGAATTTATGAGGAAGAACACGGGATCAGGATTGGAGGATGACTCATTAACAACCTGTGTTATGCAGATGACACAACTCTGCTTGCTGAAAGTGAAGAAGATTTTAAACATATACTGATGAAGATCAAAGATCATAGCCTTCAGTATGGGTTACAACTAAACATTAACAAAACAAAAAGTCCTTACGACTGGGTCAGCACGCAACTTCACAATAAATGGAGAAAAGATTGAGGTTGTCCAAGATTTTGCTTTGCTTGGCTCTATAATCAACACCCATGGCAGCAGCGGTCAAGAAATCAAAAGACACATTGCTCTAGGAAAAGCTGTGGCAAAAGATCTCTTTCCAGTATTGAAAAGCAAAGATGTCACATTGAAGAGGAAGGTGTGTCTGACTCATGCCATGGTGTTTTCAGTCACATCATATGGTTGTAAAAGCTGGACATTGAACAAGAGAGACAGAAAAGGAATTGATGCTTTTGAATTGTGGTGCTGGAGACATCTATTGAATATACCATGGACTGCCATAAGAACCAACAGATCTGTCCTAGAAGAAGTGCAACCAGAGTGCTCCTTGGAAGCAAGAATGGCCAGACAGCATCTTACATATTTCGGACATGTAGTCAGGAGAGATCAATCCCTGGAGAAGGACATCATGTTTGGGAGAGTGGCAGATCAAGGCAAAAGAGGAAAACCCTCCACCAGATGGATTGACACAGTGTTTGCAACAATGGACTTAAACATAAATAAGATCATTTGCCTGGCAGAGAATCGGCAAGTATTTCGATCTGCTGTACATAGAGTCGCTATGAGTTGTACTAAACTCGACGGCACCTTACAACAACAACAACAACAACAACATGATGGTGCATGTCTCTAATCCCAGTAATTCAGGAGGCTGTGGAAGGAGCATCATGAATTTAAGGCCAGGGGTAGCCTATGCAGCTCAGTGAAAGCCTGTCTCAAAATAAAATTAAAAAATAGTCTGGTGGGTGCATAACAGTATGCAAAGTTTGCAAGGCCCTTAGTGCAATTCCCATGTACCACAGAAGGAAAGAAAGAAAGAAAGAAAGAAAGAAAGAAAGAAAGAAAGAAAGAAAGAGAATTAATGAACAAGAAGAAAGAAAGAAAAAGAAAGAAAGAAAGAAAGAAAGAAAGACAGAACATAAAGAAATTAAGATATTTGCCATAAGAACATCCTATATGTGTAGCTTAACTTTGTCATTGTTGTTAGGCACCATCAAATCAGGTCCAGTTCACTGCAAGCCTATGTACAACAGAATGAAACACTCCCTGCGTCTATGCCAGGCACACAATCTTATCTTTCTTTAAGCCCATTGTAGTAGACACTTTGTCAATCCATCTAGTTGAGGATCTTCTTTTTTTGTTGTTGACCTGCCACTCTCCCAAATATGATATAGTTCTCCAGGGATTAGTCCCTCTTGACAACATGTCCAAAATATATAAGAGGCAGTCTAGCTATCTTTGCTTCCAAGGAGCACTCTCGTTACACTCCTAGGACAGATATGTTGCTTCTTTTTGGAGTCCATGGCATATTCAATATTTGTCTCCAGCATCATCATTCAGAACCATGAATTCTCCTGTCTCTCTTATTCAGTGTGCAGCTTTCACAACCATATGATGCTACTAAAAATACCATGGTGTGAGTCAAGGACACCATCTTCAATGAGACATCTTTACTTTTCAACACCTTAATGAGGTCTTTTGCAACAGCTTTTCCCAATGCAATGCATCTTTTGATTTCTTTACTGCTGCTCTCATGGGTATTGATTGTAGAGCCAAGTAAAGCAAAATTTCAGACAACCTCAGTCTTTTCTCCATTTATTTTGAAGCAGCATACTGACCCAGTTGTAAGGATTTTTGTTTTCCTGATGTTGAGGCACAATCTATGCTGAAGGCTGTGTTCTTTGATCATCATCAGTAAATGGGACAAATGCTCTTCACTCTCAGCAAACACAACTGTGTCATCTGCATAACACAAGTTGTTTGTGAGTCTTCTTCCAATCATGATGCTGTGTTCTTTGTAAAGTCCAGCTTCTCGGATTAGTTGCTCAATCTAGAGATGGAGGAGGCATGGTGAAAGATATAGCCTGGGCACACATGTTTCGTGACTTTAAACCAGGCAGTGTTTCCTTTTCCTGATCAAAAGACTGCCTCCTGGCCCATATACAGATTCCTTATGAGTACAATTAAGTGCTCTGGTATTCCCATTCTTCACCATGTTATCCATAATTTATTGTGATCCACACAGTCAAATGCCTTAGGACAGTCAATAAAAACATAGATAGACATCTTTCTGGTATTGTTTGCTTTTGGTTAATATCCATCTCACATGAGCAATGGCATCCCTAGTTCTATGCCCTCATCTGAATCTAGCTTAATTTTCCAGTAATTCCCTGTCTATAAACTGCTGCAGTCACTTTTGAATGATTTTTACTAATGTTTTACTTGCATGTGATATTAATGCTATCATTTGATAATTTCCACATTCAGTTGGATCCCCTTTCTTGGGAATAGCCACAAGTATGGATCTCTTCCAGTCAGTTGGCCAGCTAGCTATTTTCCAAATCTTATGGCATAAACATGTTAGCACCTCCAGTGCTGCATCTGTTTGTTGAAACATCTCTGTTGGTATTCCATCAATTCCTAGAGCCTTATGTTTTCCAGTTTCTTCAAGGAAATTTCCACTTTGTTTTTCTGTACCATTGACTCCTGATCATATGCAACCTTTTGAAGTGGTTGGTCCTCTACCAATTCTGTTTGCTGTAAGGACTCTGTGTATTCCTTCCATCCCCTTTTGATGTTTCCTACATTGTTTAATATTTTTCCTGTAGAATTCATCACTACTGGCACTCAAGGCTTGAATTTTTTCTTCAGTTCATTAAGCTTGAGAAAAACAGAGCATTTTCTCCCCTTTTGGTTTTCTATCTCTAGCTCTTTGCACATGCCTTTAATAATATTTTATTTTGTCTTCTCTAACTGTCCTTTCAAATCTTTCATTTAGTTCTTTCATCATATCTTCCTTTTACATTAGCTGCTCAATGTTCAAGGACAAATTTCAGAATCTCTTTTGACACCTAATTTGGTCTTTTCTCTTTTTCCTGACTTATTAATAACTTTTTGCTTTCTTTATGCATGATATCTTTGGTGTCATGCCACAACTCATCTGGTCTTTAATCATTAGTGTCAAACTCATCAAATCTATTCTTGAGGTGGTCTCTGACCTCAGGTGGGATATACTAAAGGTCATACATTGGCCCTCTTATGTTTGTTTTAATTTTCTTCAGTTTCACTTTGAATCTGCATATGAGCAGTTGATTGTCTGATCCATAATCAGCAACTTGTCTTGTTCTGACTTTAGATTTTGAGCTTTTCCATTGTCTCTTTCCACAGATGTAGTCAATTTATGGCAAATATTAAAATTCAGTCATTAGCTATTACTCTAAATTCCTATGCAAAAATATGTTTTGTTTTTTGTTAGGCACCTGTGCTAATAAAATCCTTTGAATCTGAGTTTGATAGCAGTCTTAATAAAAGTAAGATTATAGAAGCAGCAATAAAACCTATCATGCATGATTAAGTATGGAGGGGCAAACTAATTTGGTACTACATTGACAGGAAATTTCCCTTTGTTGTGCTTTCATGTCTGTATTTTGTACCATAGGCATTTGTGATTCTCTAGTTTAATCATGCCTTTAAGGTGATGAGCTACATGCTGATGATAGAATATCTAGCTCTAGATGTTTATTCAGGGAATGCATAGGGGTCATTGCAGTACGAAGTCATGTGCTACCTATAGAATTTACACAATAAGGAAGGTCTAATATTTTGCAAGGCATTGTATCACTATTCTGTGACACCTTTTAAGGGAAATTTCTAATTTTAGTTCTTTTTAAGTAGAATATGATATAGTTTTGCATCTTAAGAGTGAGATTGGGAAACAAGTTTTATTTAGGATTAAAGAAAAATGATGGCAAATTATACATTCCATACTATCCTTTAAATGCACACCTATTTTGAGGTATAGGGACAGATGGAAACAAAGATAGCAGCCTTCTATGAGAAGCAGTAGGAAATTTAGAACAAGGAAAGAATTTAATACCTCATGTTTAATACCTCATATGGCTAAGTGTCTGCATTTATGGGAGGCACAAAAATGCTATTAAATCATTTTTGGAATACACTTTTGCAAGTTTATATTCATTATAATGTAATTATGATAAAAAGTAATTAACAGAAATGGCAGAAACCTGTGTTTATGTGTAATAGGTGAATTTGTTACCTAAAGATGAATCAATAGAACTAGTAGTTATGTGCTTCAGTACTTTGGTATTTAAACTATGTTCTACTGCAAAAGAAACAATGTCTTTATAGCCTCTTGTTTTATTCAAATATGTTTTTCATATTCTCC
The DNA here is from genome assembly GCA_007922755.1 of Pedetes capensis. NCBI lineage: Eukaryota > Metazoa > Chordata > Mammalia > Rodentia > Pedetidae > Pedetes > Pedetes capensis. Next base: position 7,510 of record VMDO01016546.1, read on the forward strand.
TCTAATATGAACTGATCAAAGGAAATAGTCAAAGTCATTTCTTACAGTAACACTGTAAGTTCACTTTGATTTACTTTAAGCTGCATCAATGATACAGGGTTTTCCTAGATTTCATGAAAGTCTTCACTCCCTTGGGTGACCTGTACCCAACATAAATCATTTCATAGCTGAAAAAGGAGAGCAACTATCTTAGAGTAGGAAAACATTCTTGAATCAATAGGTCTAATGGATTTGAAGCTCTCATCCAAGCCAATTTTAATTGTAATGAATTACTTCTTCTGGAAGTAATTTTCTTGCAGAAAATAAAGCCAAACAATGTATAAATGTGAAATGTAGTTATTAATGAAGATTATAAAAGAGAACAACAAAATATTCTATACTGTCATAACATTATACCTTGTTGTTGCTGCTGCTGCTGCTGCTGTTGTTGTTGTTGTTAGGTGCCCTAGAGTCAGTGTCTGACTCAAAGAGACCCTACATACAACAGACAAAACATTACTGTTATTCTTAGGGTTTTCAATGGTTGATTGTTTTTGGGGGGAGTACATTGTTGGCTCCTTCTCAAAAGCCTACAGCACCTGGTGATCCCAAGCAGTCTGAAATTTAAGTACTAACCAGGCCTGAACCTGTTTAACTTCCTAGATCTGATGAGATCAGACGCCACAGTGGTACAGCTACAGGATAATATTATACCTAACAAAACAAAAAACTAACTTCTCTGTAGCAGTCAACAACTGAAGTCTAGACCATGGAGCTCACACAAAGCAATCCTGTAACTGAAACCCAAGGAAAAGCAGTCCTGCTAAATATTCTGACTTAAATCTATCAGGAATAGTAGTTGGGTTTCTTTTGGATTGAGAATAAACATAAATAGTATTATCATGCCAAATGTCATACAATTCAAGGTACTTTGGAGAGTATAAGAAGAGTAATTATAATTACTTTAGAACATAAGGCAAAAGCAGGACTGTCCTAGAAAAACCAATTCTCCCAACACCAGGCCTGCTTTGTCAGTGATGAAACTTTTGCCTGAAAGGAACCATTACTTATCAATTTTCCCAAATCTTACCATGGTACAAGAAATCTTTCTTATTTAAAAAAATTATTGAACTATTTTTCCTGTTTTTTATTTATTTATATTTTATATTTTCCAGCTTTGCTGGGATATAATTGATAAATAAAAATTGCATATGTTTATTGTATACAATGTGATGTTTTAATATATGTATGCATTGTAAAATGGTTAACAAGGTTGATTTAAGCTAGTGAACATAGCCATCATTTCACATAGTTATTATTGGTGTTTGTGTGTGGTGAGAACATTGAAGATATATATTTTATTAAACAAATTTTAAGTATAATATAGTCACAAATTGAAACTAACTGAAACTCTGTATCATTTGACCAACATCACCTCAATTCCTCTTCCTTCCAGGCCCTTGCAAGCAACATCCTACTCTCTGTTTCTATGAGTTTAACTTCCTCCAATTCCATATATAATGAAATCATTTCCTGTTTCTTTGTCCTTCTGCACTTATTTCACTTAGCAGTGTGTCCTTCACGTTCATGCATGTTATCACAAATGTCATTTCTTTCTTTCTTTGTAGAGACTAAATAATATTTCATTGCTCCTGTACAAATATATGTCACATTTTTTATACACTCATCTATTCATAAATACTTAGCTTAATTCTATATCTTGGCTATTGTGACTAATGTAATAAATACAAAATTGCAGATATTTCTTCAGGATTTTCCTTAGATATATACATAGGAATAGGATTACTGTGTCATAGGATAGTTATATTTTTAATTCTGTGTATAACCTCCATACTGATTTCCATAATAGTTGTGCCAATTTATATTTCCAACAAAGAGTATTGTTATGATCCCATGTGAATTTTAAATTTTTTTCATGTTTCTATGTTTTGGGTAATATAGATATTTTAACAGTATTAGTTCTTGTGATCCATAAATATGGAATAGCTTTCCATTTACTTGTGTCTTACTCAAATTTGTCCATCAATGGAGTACCTAGGTCCACAGAGTCAGCTCTGAAGCCTAGGTACTGGATGAAGCCTGGACAGTGGCTCTGCTAGAGCTTGGGGCCAGCTTGGACTCAGGGTTTCACAGGAAAGATCTAGTCTTCAGTGAAGCCAGGTGCTGAATTCACTCTCCTTTCTTCATGCTGTGGTGTTGGGCTTATAGGAAGAGTTACACGGATCAAGTAAAACTGTTCTTTCTACCATCTCTAGTGTATCTTTTCTTATTTCTGTGCTCCTTGCAGGTGCTGCAATCCCTCATCTGAATTCTTTAGCTTTTCTGAAAGTAGTTTTAATGCATAGATTGTTGTACAAATTGATGTTTCTACCAGGGGATGAACTCTTAGAAGTCTTATTCTCCTAATTTGCTTATGTCACTCTCCTCCATTTAACAACTTTCTTTTAAATCATAGGAGTTTGGCATGATGGCTATTATAGCTCTAAATAATAATGGATAACATTTATTAAGTACTTATTCTGTGCTCTTAACACATACACATATTAATACTGGACTACAAAGTGATCCTTGCATCATCTCATTTAACCCTCACATACAATTTTATCCTTATTCTATATTCAAGAAAACTGAAGCACAGCCAGGCGCAGGGGCACACGCCTATAATCTCAGCAGCCCGGGAGGCAGAGGCGGGAGGATCACAAGTTCAAGACCAGTGGCAGTCTGTGTAATTTAGTGAGACCCTGTCTCAAAAAGTTAAAAAATGGGCTGGGGGCACAGCTCAGTGGTCCAGCACTTGCAGAGCATGCAAGTGCAAGGCCCTGGGTCCAACCCCCAGTACCACAGAAAAAAAAAAAAAGAAAGGAAGAGAAAAGAAAAGAAAAAAGAAAACTGAAGCACAGAGAAATTAAGTAAAATCCCAATATCTACATATTTTATTGAGTGGTAGGGTTCATATTTGAATATACTGTGACTCTGTAATGTCTGTTCTTCAATAATGTATTTTATTCTTTCTTCATAATTGTCTCCAACCATTGGACCCACAATTGTACATAATTTTTCCTTCCTATGCACCCAACTGACACAGCTAATCTATCCCTGTAGTTCTTTCTACTGAGCTTGTTGTTGTTAGGTGCCATCGAGTCATTATCCAACTCCTAGGGACCCTATGTACAACAAGTGAAACACTATTGTCAGTGCTTCTCTCCTGTTCATAGGGTTTTCAGTGGTGAATTGATTTTTGGGAAGGGGTTGCCAGGTCCATCTTTTAAGCCTACAGCAGCTGGTGTTCCCAGGTGGTCTCCCATCCAAGTACTAACCAGGACCTACCTTGTTTAGCTTCTGAGATCTGAAGGGATTGATGCCACAGGGCTAGAGCTGCGCGCCCTGTTGAGCTAGGCATGGTCAAATATCTGCAGGCCCTGCTGAGCTAGGCACAGTCAAATAATCCTTTTAACACTATATTCCGCAAAGATACCATCAATGTCAAGGTCTTTCTACAGATCTTGAATTAGTCTAGATCCTTACCTTTCCAAATGAAAAAACTGGCACCACGTTGTTATTTCTATTGGAGACATTATAACTGCTCACCCTACACCTATTTTACATTTTTCTTTCCACCAAAACCCCAATTTTATTGAACTTGTGGGTAAACATATATAAGAGAAGGGGCAGATTTCTCTCCAGTCCCAGGGGACAAATCTGGATTAGTCCAAGATGATCATAGTATAACTATTCCTCTTAGCAGTGGTCAATTTAGGAATGACCATCAGTTGCAATTCTTTGCAGTGAGATGGGAGCTCAACATTACAAGCTAGGAAGTAGGAGCTCTGGAAAATGTTTTCTTTGTTCTTCAAGAAAATAAGTAAGGGGATGCAGTCCATCCTCTTCTTCCAGCCTTTGGAACACTGAAGTCTTTGTGGAAGGGTGTCATTTAGGATACCATCAGCTGCAAAGTGTTAAGTCAAAAGATAAAGTGAATGATCAGAAGTGTTATTACTTTCTAATGCTGCATACAAATTCCTCCAAGCTTAACAAATTAAAACAACATAAATATATTATGCTTGTATGGGTCAAGATTCTATGTACAACTCAGCTGGGTTTTCTACTCAGAGTACACGCTACTATGTAAACAAGGTCTTGGTCACTTTACTTCACTTTCCTTCACTATAATGAAATACTTGAGAAAACCTGTAGGAGAAAAAGTTTATTTTGTTTACAGTTTTACATGTTTTTGTTGTTGCTTTGGGTATCTGGCTGGGGTGCCTGATGGCCATGGTAAGGAGTACATGGCAGAGCAAACTGTCCTATTCACCGTGAGAAGTCCCATAATCCCCTTTGAGAGAATGCACGCTGTGACCTGAAGACATCTCACTTTGCCTCACTTCCTTATTTTCTACTGTTTTGCAACAACATTACCTTGGAGTCCAAACTATTTAGTTTTCAGGGGACTTTCAAGATCCAAATTATAGTAGTCAGGATACACTTTTATCTTGAGACTCTAAAGAAGAATAATAGATGTCCAAGTCCATTCTGAATGTTAGAAAAATTTATTTCCCTGTATCTGTATGACTGCCTGTAGCCATAATCCTGTGGCATCTGATCCTGTCAGATCTTGGAAGCTAAGCAGAGTAGGGCCTGGTTAGTACCTGGATGGGAGACTGCCTGGGAACACCAGGTGCTATAGGCTTGGGAGAAGGACCCAGAAACCCATTCCCAAAAATCAATCTGCCATTGAAAACCCTATGAATAGCAGAAAAGCACTGACAAAGTGTTTTGTCTGTTGTACCTACGGTTACTATGATTTAGATACCGACTTGCTGGCACCTAACAACAACAACATCTGTATGACTAAGAGTTCTGACTTTTTTCCTGCTGTAGGTCAGAGGCTACACTCAAGTCTTACAGGCCACCTACAGTTTCTTGAACTCATCTGTAGTTCTATGCCACAGAGGCTTCTACACATGGCCTCCTGCTTCATACACTCAAGATGAGTCAGTATCCCCCCACCCCTCTCTCCTGAAGATATTAGCTATTTGTGATCAAAAGAAGGATCATGCTGATTTTCTACATGTAAAAAAAAACTTAGGAATCTAGCTTCAAAAGTGAATGGGTAGTTTTCTACTGATATAAAACCACTTTGGGCAAACTAGACAATAGACTTCTCTCTCTTCTTTTCTCAGCTCTCAAGTATAGGAAGAGAGAACTGAATTTTTACAAGGTGCAGAATAAACATTAACACATGCAGGGTTTTTTTTTTTTTGCATTTGTTCATTTATATACACGCACCCAGTAGATGGATGAAGTGGGAGAATGGAGTATAGGCTAGGAGCTCTGGCAGATGCAAAGATGAATCATACATACATGTGTAATCTAATGGGAGCAGAATAAAAGAAAACAGAAAAAAATTAAGTATGAACTTACATAGAAACTATTAAGTGGCTTAAAAGATGAACATGACCTTGCAAGGAGTAATACCTACATTCACTACCACTAAACTTGCCTAGAGGAGAAAGAGGGCATTCCCTGGAAGAACTCAATGGAAAATCAGAACATTCAAAAGGAGAGAGCCTGCATTCTTGGTGGAGGAATACGTAAACAAAGGAAAGAAGAAAGGAAAGTGTTAAATATATGAAAGTATGAGCAAGGGAAACAATATAGTACAACATGATGGGAGAATAGCACAAGGAATTTCCAGCACCAAATTAAGAAGATTGAAAAGTTAGGTGAACAGAAATAGAATATGCCAGAATCTATAACATTCACTTTAGATGTTTTTCATGAGGCCTCAGCTCACTTATGCCAACTAAAGATGATTTATAAATGTTATGGCAACTATTACACGAAAGATTTTTGGATCTAGTATGAGTTTAGAGATCATGCCTTAGCATAATCTTAGAGAATGAAAGAAATGCTAAAATTCTCTACATGAAACCATATTAAATATTGTTGTTGTTGGGTGTCATCAAGTCAGGTTAGACTCATAGCACCCCTCACAGTGTTTTTAATGGTGGATTGTTTCAGGATTGCTTTGGGAGTGAATTGCCACATCCTTCTCCCATTTTTGCAGTGGTGGGGCTCAAATTCGGGTCCTCAGAAATTACAGAGCTCTACTCTACTGAGCTAAACCCCAGCCCCTCATATTAAATCTGTTGTTGTTGTTATCATATATAAAATTTGCTCATGAGAAAGCAAATCTGTCTCTAAAAATGAGTCTTTTCTCTCTTTCTCTCATTCAGTCCTGTCCTTTGACTAAACTTTAAACATCTAATGGCCTTGTGAAGACTTTTCATACTTTCTCTTAGAAACATCTTGTCCCAGTTAAAGACAAATGTCTTCTAATAATTTTTCATTTAGAGAGATAAAAACCTTAAGACATAAGTAAACTGTAACAAAGGTGATACTGGACCCAAATAAGAGGCAAAGATTCACTCTGTGAAGGCTCACAGTGTACCTCCTAAGATTGGGATCCTAGCAGGGTGTGGTGGCACATGCCTGTAACCCCAGAGGCTTGGGAGGCAGAGGCAGGAGGATTGCAAGTTCGAGACCAGAGGCAGTGTAACTTAGTGAGACCCTGTCTCGAAAAGTAAAAGAAAAAAATGGGCTGAGGGTGTAGCTCAGTGGTCCAGCACTTGCAAAGCATGCAAATGCCAGGCCCTGGGTTCAACCCTCAGTGTCACACATGCACACAAAAAAGATTGGGATCCTGCAGTTCCACGGGGGGTGCTGAACAATTTCTGTGCCTCATAGGTGTTGCTTATTTAACAGTTAAATTGCTTTCACATGCTCCCAATCTCCTTTTCCTAAGTTTATTCAACATCCACCAACTCAGGTCCACTGGCCACTTGGAGATTTTAGAATAGAAAAGTGCCCTCTCTCTCTCTCTCTCTCTCTCTCTCTCCCCGTGTGTGTGTGTGTGTGTGTGTGTGTGTGTGTGTGTGTGTGTGTGTGTGTGTCTTCCTGGGTATATGGTACTCAAGCAAATGATGTGGAAGCCATATCAGTCAATACACAGTGAGCTAAGTAAATCATTGGATGTATGAGTATATGGAGGAATGCCTTGTATAGTTTTTATGTGCATTTTGGATTTTTTTCTGGCTTTTTGTTTCTACATGAATAGACCAAATCAATCCCCAGATTATGCTTAAGACAGCATCGTGCAATATTCTACTGAGGCCAAATATTAAGCCTATTAATGAAGAGATAGATTGTTTTCATTTCATTTTTGAAAGTACAGATAATTTCATGTAAAAAAAACAAATGTTTTACAGTTCTAATCTAGAATAGAAGGTGAAAGGGGAATTATTGAGCCTACAGCATTCAGAGAACACTAGAGAATAAATGAATGAATGCAGGTTGCTTATTTTCTGCCTTTTCATACTTGATATCTACAAGAATGCCATCAAACTACAACTTGTTGTTAGGTGCCATTGAGTTGAACCTCACTCATAGCATCCCTATGTACAGCAGAATGAAACACTACCCAAACACTGTGCCACACATGCAAGTGACCTTTTTATGTTTGAGACCATTGTTGCCGCCACTATTTTTTCTCATTTTGAATTTTTCTGTATCAGCAAAAGGAGGTCCCAGAGGCTTTACTCCATTCCCATCATTAAGGTTGACTCTACTTCAAGGAGACAATTCTTTTTCCCTCATTTCTTGAATGTCTTCTAGCCTGAGGTCTCATTTTCCAGCACTATATCTGACAGTGCTTCTCTGCTGTCTATAGGATTGTCAATGTCTAATAGTTTCAGGAGTGGGCTGCTGGGTCCTTCTCCCTAATCTGTCTTAGTGTGGAAGCTCAGATCAAACCTGTCCTCCATGGGTGGCCCTGCTGGTATCTGAAATACCAATGGTATTGTTTTCAGCATCACAGCCACACTCAAGCCCCCACAGCACAAGTTGACAGATGTGGGAGAAAGCTATAGGTGGCACTTATTTAAAGAAGTCTTGAGGGAGCAATATATGGCATTTGTTGCATTGTGAAGGCTGGATCAGTCAATCCTCTCCCTTGATTACAGTCATCCACCTAACATATTTAATGAATGCCTGCTCTGTGTCAGGTACCATCTAGGAACTGGTAATACATGACTGAGTTAGATATAGCAAGCCCTATTTGTAAAGTTAGTTTGGATATGAGACAGTGGAGAGCAGGGGTTGTTAAGGGTTGGAGTATGTATCCCATATGTCAAACATTCTTAAAAACAATCCAATGCTAATCATTTGTTATTACTGAAATGCAAGTTAAAACAGCAGAGATATCACTTTGTATTTATTAATATGAGTGAAATGAGGAAAAAAGAAAATATTACCTTGGAATCCAATACTGTCTGATCTCTGAAGCTAAGTAGGACCCAACCTGGTTAGTCCTTGGTTGGGAGACCACCTGGGAATACTGGATGCTGTAGGCTTGGAAGAAGAATCCAACAGCTCACCCCCAAAACAATCAGCTGTCAAAAACCTTATGAATAGCAGAGAAATACTGACAATAGTGCTAGGCATGGCAGAGTTTTGGGTAGTGTTTTGTTCTGTTGTACATAGGGTCACTATGAGTCAGACCCAACTCAACAGTACCTAACACAACAAAAGCAATTGTTGTTGTTAGTGCCATGAGTTGTGTCTGACTCATAGCAACCCTCACTGGGTTTTTAATGGCTGACTATTTCAGGATTACCACAGGAGTGGATTGCCACATCCTTCTTCCATTTTTGCAGTGCTGGGAGTTTGAACTCAGGACCTCAGAGATTGCAGATTGGTGCTCTAACAATTGAGCTAAGTTCTAGACCCTTAATTCAATCCTGGTGAGAATAAAAGCTGCTATAGTCATTGATGATAGTTTGGCAGATTTTGAAGGGACTAACTAGTTTCATTATAATTCTATCTAATGAGTTGGAGATATAACTCAGTAATAGAGTACTTGCCTAGAAATTGTATCTAAAAAAACTTAATTCTAACTTATTTGAAAACTTAGATCTACACAAAATTTACACATGAATGTTTAAAGCAGTTTTATTCATAATTGCAGAAATCTAGAGAAACTGTTATGTTCCCTAATAGGAGAGGTAAATACAATATTGTATATCTGCTCAACACAATATTCAGCAAGAAAAAGGAGTGACCCAACAAGTCACACAAAAACATGGGAAAATCTGAAGTATATATTGCTAAGTGAAAGAAGTCAATCTGAAGAATTATATATTGTACAATACATAGAGATGATAAAAAATATTTGCTCTGTAAATCTAAAATTATTCTTAAAAAATATAATTAATAAAGGAGGAAATTATGAATTTGGTAATAATAGTTCATTTTAAAATATGCTTGAGGTACCTACGAAAGATCTAGATAGTCACACTCATTTATTTAACATATATTTATTGAATGTCTACTACTGTCATGTGCATTATACAAAATAAAGCCCTTGTTTTCCTGAATGCTGTAGTGGAAAATACCAATGTATAGTAAATAATTATAGGCTGTTTTTTAGGTGTCATCAAGTTGGATCTGACTCATAGTAACCCTATGTACAACAGAATGAAACACTCCTTGACACTGTGAAATACTTGGCACTATGACAGTGCTTTTCTACTATCCATAGGGATTTCAATGTCTGATTGTTTTGGAGTGGGCTGTAAAGTCCTTCTCCTGTTTTATCTGGTACTGGGGATTGAACCTAGGGCCTCTGAGAGCACAGAGCATCAATCTACCAACTGAGCTAAATCCCAGCCCAAATAATTATATAAATGGTACAATATTATTGATAATGAGTGCCAAGAAGGATGATGATATGAAAGAATATTAGAAGCCAGACACTATGGCACATGCCTGAAATCCTAACTACTCAGGAGGTTGAGGCAGGAGGATCACAAATTCAAGGCCAGAAGCAGCCTTCACAATTTAGCAAGGTCCTTTCTCAAACTAAAAATGGGCTGTGGTATAGCTCAGTGGTAGAAACATTTGCCTAGAATATGTGAGGCTTTGGTTCAACCCCCTAGTTCTGAAAAAAGGCAAGCAGGTAGACAAGAAGGAAGGAAGGGAGGAAGGGAAGAAGGAAGGGAAGAAGGAAGGAAAGAAGGAAGGAAGGAAGGAAGGCAGGAGAAAGGGAGATGGGGGGTGGAAGGGGGGAAGGAAGGAAGGAAGGAAGAAAGAAAGAAAGAAAGAAAGAAAGAAAGAAAGAAAGAAAGAAAAAAACGAAAGAAAAATAGAGAGAACATGATACATGGGAAACAATGGAGTTTGTGGGTCTAGAATGAAGAATAGGTGTCTAATAAGAAAACAATGACCATTTCTAAGCTCCGTCAAAAAAATGCCCAGACAGCTCTGGTTATTCTATTTGGATCTATTCTACAGTGATTAAAACTAGTCAGTCATTTCATAAAACAGATTAGAAGCCATTTCTTCTGGGGAAATGAAGGCTCAAACCTCTTGCCTCTGAAGTGGTCCTGAGTTTTGGCAATCAAGGCTGAGTATTCAGAACCCTAATTGAAAACAGAACAGGAAAAGGCTGTTGAGAAAGAAGATAATGGAAATAAGAGATTCTTGGCCCAGCTGACTGAACCAGAAAGGTATGCACCTTTGAAGAGAATCCACAGTATTATTCTAAGGATACTCTAAATATACCTAGTCAGAGAGAATAAATGGTAGACAAGTATGGAAGACAGAGAATAAGACCCTGGCAAGCATCAATAGGAAAACATTAGCAGTTTTCAGGGCACTATGTAACTATTCAGTTTGTCTTCTGGAGATGAGGATGAGCCAATAAATCATATGATGTTAGGCTGCTAGGAATTGTTAAGAACTTGAAAGTTTCTCTAGTCTAAGAATAAGAAGGAAGGAGTGTGTTCAGGAGAGTTCTTTTTAGAAGCAATAGAAAATAACTTGGGTAATTAAAATGGAAAATAAATGCAGTAGAAAGACAAGAGTGGCTTACAGAATTGCCATGAAGTAGAGAGAATGCAGTTGGTGAAACAAATATTTCTATTTGCCCATAGACCACTGGGCCCTGAGAAACTGTGTGGTTTCTAGTTTTTCACTACTTCCTGCTAAATCTACTGTAAGAAAGAAGGAACAGGACAACTGATGAGAGTATCATGGGTGTTCAGCCCAGTCCTGGAAATTAAATGGCTTGGTAATGTTCCCATGGGAACTGACTCTGGAATTTATACTAAGGGACTACAAGTGATTCAGTGACTATGCCACCTGGGAGGTGTAAAGTGTGAGGATGCTGTAGAACTGGATCATGCTAGAGCAAGTGCTTCATACCTGGGGCATCAGTTTGAAAAAAAAAAGTTATAGGTAGAATTCAAGACATCAAGACAGCTGATATTGAGTCAATCTAGGGAATAATTTTGTGAAAAATCCTGCTAACATTTTGGTTTAAAGATATCCCCACTCAGAATAATTGGCCATTAATAATGCAAACTAGAAAATGACCTATGACATCTCACAAAGTGTTACTTCCATTTCCATGTTATGACTTGCCTTACCATCTACATTATATTTCCTTGAAGGCAAATACTACTAAATCTCACTACTGTATGCCTCCATTCCCAGATGCTTTACACATTATTAAATCCATAGTAAATACTCAATAAATTTTTTTGTGAAATTAATGCCAGAATGTTAGTTACATGGACAGATGGATAGATGGCTGAACCACTGGAAAAATAAGTTCCATAAAATCTGTATTTCTTTATAAGGAGGAGAAAATCAATTAGAAAGATAACATTGAATAATTATTTTATCTAATTAGAGTTCTCATGAATTTGCAGATTCTATTATGAAGAACTGCCCAAACTTCTTTAACAGATTTGAAATCCATATCCCAAGGTAGGTCAAAGAAAAACCAGATTTTGTGTTACAGTTGACATGAGTTAAATGTTGTACTGGCAAAAATATATAATGAAATTCTGAGCCCTTGAATTTCAGAAAGCAACCTAATTTTGAAATAGGATCTTTTTCTTTACTTTTATTTGCAGATTAATGTAATCATTTTATTAAAATTATTAATTACTCTCAACAACTTAGTTCCTCCTACAACTCAGTTTCTTGATACTGAATTTAAGTTACATTAATGAAATGACAATTTTATACACTTTACTTTTTTCCTGGAAAGGAATATGTTATTTAAATTTATTCTTAACTGATACATAAAACACATAAATTGTACATATTCATGGGGTGTAAGAAATACTTAGATGCATGTATACATTGTGTAATATTTAAATCAGTTCAAACATACCTATTTCCTCAAACATTTATCATTTCTTTATGGTGAGAACTTTCAAAATTCTTTCATCTAGATTTCTGAAATTTACAGTACATTGTTATTTGTTGGCATCCAAACATGGTGTTGAGTGGGCCTTAGCCCCACGTTGGGCGCCACTATTATGTCGGGGTTTTAGCTCTAGCCAGGCTAAAGTTAGGGTGAAACCCCCAACATCAACACGTGGCCGATGTCGGGAAAGAAGGACCTCGGGAAACCTTCAGATGGTTGGAGAAGGACAGGGAAGGTTTATTGGGGTGCTCCCCTGATGGAGAGCAAGGAGCAAGCAGCCCCTATAGAGCAAGGCTGTATCCCTTTAAGTGCTGGCTCTGGGCCTGCAGCATGGAATGCTGCAGGCTAAGTGCTGGTACAGCTCAGCCTTAAAGGCACAGCCACAGCCGCTGGTGTTCAGTTGAGGTCCGATGGTCTTGACTCTCCTGGCTCGCCTTCTTTGCCCCCCTCCTTCCCAAGGATGGGAGGAGTTGGGAGGCTCTTCGTGGCTTGCTAGATGCCTTCGGCTCTTCAGGGCCCCTGGGATTGATCTCGCCGGCTTGCTAGATGGTCTTGCTGGAGTAGGGAGCGCTGGTCTAGGTGATGAGGTTCAGGAGATGGTCAGAGAGGTCAGGATCGATGGTGCTACAGGGATCATAGGGTGAAGATGGTGTCCAGGAGCCCTGCTTTTATAGGGTCCTGGAGGGGTCACATGGTGGGGTTCAGCCAATCAGGGCACACAGCTGGCAGGTACAGTGGGCAAATGGACATAACTGCCAAGTAGAGACAGTTATTACCTGCAAGGTGGTGAGGGGAGCCAATCAAAATTAAGGTGGTTAAGTCTGGTCAAGCTGGCCGGGGGCCATCTTTGCTCACTCGATGGGAGGGGCTGTTTTGAGCAAGTGAGATGAGCCCTGGGGTCAACTAGGGGTCAGCCCCTCAAGCTGTTATGAGGGACCCTAGCTGGGAAATATTATTTTAAAAATCCCCAACAGTTATTATCTATGGTCCCCTACTGTACACCAGAACTTCTTACTTCTATCAAACTATAACTTGATATTCATTCACCAACATTTCCCCATCCCTCCATATGCTCTGCTCTCCTCACCCTTTCATGATCACCATTCTCTTCTCCTGACCTTCTGTCAGATTCCACATATGAGGGAAATCATTCAATACTTTTCTTTTTGTGCTTTGCTCATTTAACACTACATCCTCCAGTTCCACCCATGTTTTTGTAAATGGCAGGATTTCTTCATTTATGGCTGAACAGTACTACCTTGTGTATGTAAATTTTCTCCAACCATTCAACAATTGATGGACATTAAAGTTGCTTCTATTTCTTAGCTATTGTGAATAGTGTTGCCATGAACATGGGCGTGCACCTCTTTGACATCCTGGTTTCACTTCCTTTGGATGTATACTCAGTAGTGGGATTGTTAGCTTCATGTGCTAATGCTATATTTTTAATTTTTAAGGAATATCTGTACTGTTGTCCATAATGGCTATATTAATTTACATTCACACCAATAGTGTGCAACAATTCCCTTTTCTCCCTAATTGCATCGACACTTATCTTTAGTCTTTTTTTTATGATAGTGATAGCTATTCTCCCTCACATGTCTGTCAGTTGCCATACTCTGGGGGCTTGCATGTTGTTGTGATGCTGAAAGCTGTGCTACCAGTACTACAGATACCATCAGGGTCACCCATAGTGGACAGGTTTCAGCTGAGCTTCCAGACTAAGACAGAATAGAGAGTAAGACCTGGCAGCCCCCTCTCAAAACAATTAGCCATTGAGAACTCTATGAATAGCAGAGAAATATTGGCAGATATAGTGCTGGAAAATGAGCCCCCCAGAGTGGAAGGCACTCAAAAGACAACTGGGGAAGAGTTGTCTCCTCAAAGTCGAATCCACCTTAATGGCAGAAATGGAGTAAAGCCCCAGGGACTTCCATTTGTTAATGTAGCATGACTCAAAATGAAGACAAACAATTGTGAATATCCCAGAAAGGTGTCTATCTATGTTTTATTGACTATGCAAAAGCATGTAACTGTGTGGATCACAAAAAATTATGGATAACACTACTAAGAATGGGAATACCAGAGCACTAATTGTAATCATGAAGAATCTGTACATGGAGCCGGTGCTGCACACCTGTAATCCCAGTGGCTCGGGAAGTGGAGGCAGGAGGATCGCAAGTTCTAGACCAGAGGCAGTCTGCATAACTTAGCGAGACACTGTCTCAAAAAATAAAAAAAAATAAAATAAAATAAAGTATGTGGGCTGAGGGTGCATCTCAGTGGTTCAGCACTTGCAAAGCATGCAAGCATGAGGCCCTGGGTTCAACCTCGAGTACTGCAAAAATAAATAAAATAAAATAAAATAAAGAATCTATATATGGACTGGAAGGGAGGGAGTTGTATGAAAAGAACAAGGAAACACTTCTTGGTTTAAAGTCAGGAAAAGTATGCATCAGGGCTTTGTCCTTTCACCATACTTCTTCAATCTCTATGCTGAGCAAATAATCTGAGAAACTTGACTTTATGAAGAAGAGCATGGCATCATGATTGGCAGAAGATTCATTAAAAAACTATGTTACACACATGCCACAACTCTGTTGCTGAAAGTGAAGAATAGGTTTACCATTTACTGATGAAAATCAAAGAACACAGCCTTCATTATGGATTGTACCTCAATATCAACAAAACAAAAATCCTTACAACTGGGTCAGTGAGCAACTTCATGATAAATGGAGAAAAGATTGAGGTAGACAAGATTTTCCTTTACTTGGTTTTATGATCAACACTCATGGAAGCAGCAATCAAGAAATAAAAAGATGCATTGCGCTGGGAAAAGTTGTGGCAAAAGACTTCTTTAAAGTACTGAAAAGTAAAGACATCACATTGAAGATGAAGATGCAGCTGACTCATGCCATGGTATTTTCAGTTGCATCATATTGTTGTGAAAGCTGGACAGTGAACAAGGGAGATAGGAGAAGGATTGATGCTTTTCAACTATGGTGCTGGAGATGTATACTGAATATACTATGGACTGCCAAAATAACCAACAGATCTGTCCTAGAAGAAGTGCAAGCAAGGATGGTTAGACTGCATCTTACATATTTTCCACATTTATTCAGGAGGGACCAATCCCTGGAGAAGGACATCATGTTTTGGAGAGTTGTAGGTCAAAGAATAAATGGAAACGTTCAGCTAGATGGATTAACACAGTGACTGAAGCAATGGGCTTAAACATAAATAAGATTGTGTGCCTGGCACAAAATCAGGCAGTGTTTCATTTTGTTGTACAGAGTCACTAAGAGTTGGACCCAATTCAAGAGCAACTAACAACAATAGCCATTCTTATTGGGCGGAGGTGATACTTTGGCAAGAAGGTCTTTGAAGATGTAATAAGATTAAAAGAGGTAATTAGAGTGGGCTGTAAACCAGTATGATTGGTCTCCTTACACAAATGGGAAGTTTGAACACTGGCACATGAAAGCACACTGTTTGAATTATGCTACCTCCAAGCAAAGGAATGTCTGAGGTTACCATAAGTTAGGAGAGAGGTATGTAATAGATTCTTCTCTAGAGTCTTCAGAGGGATAATGGCTCTGCCAACACCTTCATTAGGGATTTCCAGCCTAAATTATGGGACAACAAATTTCTGTTTTTCTAAGTCATAGGTTTCAAATACTTTATTATAGCAACCCTATCAACTAATATAGTGATAAACAAGGTATTTTGGTGGGGGAGGGGGAGAAGGGAATGTCTGAACATGCATGTGTGACTATTTTCTTTCCTATGAGGAAGATAAGATCACTCAGTTCTTTTTATAGAAAACTAATAGTAATAATCTTAGAAACTTTTAAATCAATCTACAAAGCATAAAACTCACCTGTTCTAAGGACAGGAATTTGAGACACCAAATACGGATAGGTCTTTCTATATGTTTAGCAAGCAAGGAGAAAAAAGAGTGATAGACAGAAGCCAAGAGGTGGTTATTAGAGAATATTTTGTATTTTTAAGATGGGAAAAATAATAGTATATATAAATGCTACGAAGATATCCAGTAGCAGGAAAAGAATATTGCATGAGAGACCTCTTTGTTTAGGTGGGAAGGAATGTGGTCCAGGAAGGGGAGGCAGGCTTAACATGCAGTAGCAACATTCTCTCTTCTCTATACTTTATGAAACATTGAAAAAATGCTTACAGTTTTTAAAACCTGCAAAATTTCTATATTAAAATTTTACCTTGTCCAAAGGGAGAATTAAGGGATGATTAACCATATTATGAAAGAATGCCTTAAATAGCAACTTTTCCCATGCATTTAAAATACTTTAATATTAAATTTGCACTCTATTTTTTAGGGGGCAGGTCTATTGCACAACACTGGGTACATCTGTGTACAATTATATAGTACAGAAGTAAAGAGACATGTGGTTACACTGTTATGCCTATAGTTAGTATTTTAAGGGACAATATAGGGCATTCTCCTAAAGACTGAGACTTAAAAAAAATTTGGGAAGATTGTTTTGTTTAATTTTGTCCTGGGAGGATTATGGGATGGAGGTTGCTGATGCTTTAGCTTATTTTTCACTTGAGTTGATGTTGCAGCTGTTTGAGAATATTTTCTTTGTTTTTCATAAATGAATAAACTCAAAAGTAATTTTTGGTCTCTTTCACTACATCTAAGATTTTATATATTCTGCACAAGTACCCCAATGTTCCATTCTACTTTAACTATAAAATATAATAATGCATTAAAGGGGGTGGCAACGTTTATCATAAAGTTATAGTTTTTCCACTTTGCTTTCCAAATCCATTTAAGTTAGCAGCACAAAGCATAGTTCCTTTATAATGCTTACGTTCCTAGCAAAAGCATATAAATATTCCATCCACAAAACTGGTTCGTAAAGAACATGTTATAAGCAGGGATATTTTAGGTAACATCAGTACATATGTGTAAACCTCATATAATTGAAGCTATAAATCCACAGGATCTCAAACTGTGCTCAAAGTTCATAGAAACTTCTTAATGAGATCAGAAAAGAGGCACCTGCTGGTAACTCCTCTCCTGCAATTATTATATTGGGTGAATTCCTGCTTTATATGTAAGAAAATGAGGCTTAATTAGATTATAACTCTATATGATACTGAGTAAACATTAAATATTAAAAATTCAGCCACCATCTGGATCTTTACTAAACAATATGGCAGCCATAATCCACAAGGGACTCTTGAGCACTTGAAAAGTGGTGTCTTAATTGAGATGTGCTTTAAGTGTAAAATAGACACCAAATTCCTAAAACTTAGAATAAAAATGTGAAAATATCTCATTAATATATTTACATTGGTTACATGTTGCAAAAGTATTTTGGATGTGCTGGATTAAACAATACATATTAGTGAAATCAATTTCATATGGAATTTTAAATTTTAAATTGTATATGTGGCTCATATTACATAGCTGTAGGATAATGCTACAAATGCATGTTTCTAAATGTTACATGATTTGCAATCTATAGGAAGCTTATTTGATGTATATAGCTTTTGTAGTTTTGTCGGTAAAATGACAGATTATAAAACCAGAGTGCTTGTTTCCACATTCTGATCCTACTTCTTCATAGCAACTTACTTAACTTCTCTGAACCTTACTTTTCTCAGTGAGAAAATATGTTAGAAGCACTTACCTCGTGCAATTTATTGTGAAAAGTTAATGAGATAATTCACATAGTAATTTTGGCAGTGTCAATCTTCTGTGGTATTCAAGAGCAGATGGACACTTTTGTCTGATTAGCATAGAAGTTTTTTTTTTTAAAGAAACTGATTCCAACTAGGTAAGGCATATATTCTTCACTTTAACCACACGTTCTGCTGTTCTCTATCACTTACACACAGACTGAACTGTCTTTATTCTGAAGAAATTTCAATTTGTGACAGTGCCATGAAATTGCTTAAAACAATCCCTTTTACCACCACATCAGAGGAACTTTAGGCCAATTATAGTTCTAACCAATCAGAAATGCACATGTTTGGGTCAATTATTCTACTTATGTCCTTGCCACATTCAAAATGTGCCCCTTTCCTTTCTGTCCCTCATCACAACACAATGGCATAAATTGCTACCATTCCATGCCATTATGACTCAAAGATACTGAAACACTCCCTACCAAACACACCAATGCCAGGTCTCACAATTGACCTGCAAGGTGAACAAACTGAAGTTCATCTAGACCAAGAGGAGGAAGAAGCAAGTATGCCCAAATATCATACAATATTAACTTGGATAATTGATGTCTCTCTATGAACTGTTCATAACTTAGGCCATTATTCGGTAGACTAAAATATCCAGATAGTATATGCCACATTGTTATGAAAGTAGAAATCTGAAAGTATTATTACCTCACATTTGCTTCCACTTTCTTTATCTTTATCTTGAAAGTCTGGGGAATCATCGTTGATAAGATTTTGCCATGATAAGGGCCAACCCCCCCATACAGATCATGTCTCTTTAGACTCAATCCTTAAAATGATATTCAAGGGCCATAAGTGTGGTGCCACACCCTTATCCCTTCCCTAGTGCAGTCTGTTCCACAATCATTCTGGTTTCCTGATTGTTCCACCAATGGGTCATCTCTGGGTTTTCAACTCAGGGCATTTGTACATGCAATTCCCTTTGCCTGTAATTATCTCTTTCTAGGTATCTACATGACTCCTTGGCTTGACCTTGGCCTCTGGTCACCATGTCTAAACCTTCAATCCTAACATAGTCTTCCTTTCTCCCAACCTTAGTCTTCATATAGTGTTTATTCCAGTACTTGTGAGATATATATATATATATATAGCCATATATATGCATATATATATTAATCATATATATGCATATATATATGTAAAACTTCATGACATTAGATTTAGGAAGGACTTCTGAGATATGACACCAAAAGCATAGGTGAGAAAAGAAAGAAATATATATGTTGGACTCATCAAAGTTAACAAACATTGTGTTTTAAAGGATACTGTAAGAAAATGAAATTACAATCCACAGAAGAGAAGAAAACATTTTAAAATTGTATATATGATAAGGTACTTGTATTCAGAATATATAAAGAACTCTTAATAATATAAGGAAAAAATAACCCAGTTACAAAATTTGGGGCAAAGGAGTTCAAAAGGACTTCTTTCCAACAAAAATATATAAATGGTCATGAACAGAGGAAAAGATGCTGGAAATCATTAACCATTAGAAAAAAAAGCCAATAAAATTTACAATGACATACCACTTTCTGCTGAATAATTTGGCTACAACTAAATAAACCAAATAACAACTGTTTGTGTGAATGTGGAGAAGTGGGAACAAGCATATGTTGCTCATAGGAGTGTAAAATAGCTACATCACTTTGGAAAACAATCTGACAGTTCCTTAAAGGATTAAACATACAGTTTTAATATGACCCAGCAATTCTGGTTTTAGATATATATCCAATAAAAATTAATGAATATGCCCACACAGAAATTTATAAATGGATATGAAGAGCAAAGAACATAGCCTTCAGTATGGATTGTGCCTCAACCTCAGGAAAACAAAACTCCTTACAATTGGGTCAGTAAGCAACTTCATGAAAAATAGAGAAAAGATTGAGGTTGTTCAAGACTTTGCATTACTTCATGTAAACCATCATGAAAGCAGCAGTCAAAAAATGAAAAGACACATTGCATTGGTAAATGCTATTGCAAAAGACCTCTTTAAAGTGTTGAAAAGTAAAGATGTTGCAATTAAGACAAAGGTGCACTGACTTCATGTTGTGGTATTTTCAGTTGCATCATATGCTTGTGAAAGCTGGATGTTGAATAAAGGAGACAAGAAAAGAACTGATGCTTTTGAATTATAGTGCTTGAGATAAACATTGATACCATGGACTCCCAAGGAGTAGGATGAGTAGCAAGGATGGCAAGACAGACTGTGTCTTATGAATTTTGGGCATGTTTTCAGGAGAGACTAAGCCTTGGAGAAGGACATCATATTTGGGAAAGTGCGGGTCAACCAAAAAAAGGACAACCCTCAACTAGATAGACTTACACAGTGTCTACAACAAGAGGCTTAAACATATGAAAGATTGTATGCCTGGCACAGTGTCAGAGAATGTTTTATTCTGTTGTACATAGGGTTGCTATAAGTCGGACCCCATTCTGTGTCACCTAACAATAATTTATAACAGTACTATGTATAATAGTCAAAAGAAGGAAACAACCATCAAATGAGGTAAAGATAAACAAAATATGATACATACGTAGACAAAAATACTATTTGCCCATAAAAAGTAGTGAAGAACTGATTCAATCAATACTGAATGGACTTTGAAAACATAGTGGTACGTGAAAGTAGCTAGTCACAAAAGATCACCTAGGACATTATCCCATCCATACGAAATGTCCAGAACAGGAAAATCTGTATAAAGAGAAAGTAGGTTAGTAGTTGTGTAGGGTTAGAGGAGTAGAGTTGAAGAAGTAGGGAGAGTTAAATACAGTGTATAGAGTTCTTTTTAAGGGGGATAAAAATATTCTAAAATTGACTGCAATAATGGTTTTACATATCTGCAGTAGAGCAACTGCCACTGAGTTGTATATTTAAATAGGTAAATTGTATGTATGTGAACTATATCAATAAAACTAACTTGTGCATCAAAGATTGATTCATCAAACATGAAATAATAAAAATATTTCTATGTGAAAGAGGAATCTTCAGTCTAACTCCATATTTTAAGTCTACAACAAACATATGTGAAACATGATTCTAATTTCTACTTTACATCCTTTGGTCTCTCTTCTAGCTCTCCTTAACACTGATCTGATGGCGACAGGCTACAAAGCTCCAGATGATGCTCTGTCAAAGCTCTCTGAGTGCTAGATTCCAGGGGTCATATTTCTTCACATATAGCAAGCTCTTACTAAATATATATTTGACAAATCTGGGTTGGTTTCCTATACTTTTATCAATGATGTTCTACATAAGAGAGTGACTGCCTATACCTAGAAAACTCAAGTCCATGGTCAAAGGAATAAAAGGCAAAAGGATTCTTGGTTTAATGCTTAGTGTTAGAATTACTCACTTAAATAAAAATGCTTTTGGAGTGCTGACATTGAATACAATGACTAAGGATGATTCTTGGAATATGAACATAGAAGGTATCACTAAGATGAACTTTGAAGATATACTCATTATATGAAATGTGCAAAGGTAATATCTCCAGTTTTCTTTAGTATAGATGTTCAGTTGGAATGGAATTACCCAATTGATCAATGTGTTAACCAGAAACATAGTTTAAGAGGGTGGTACCAACAACTTTCCATTATGAAGACCCCCTTTGGTTTGTCTGTTTGCAGAGATGTCATTGGCAATCAAAAGTAGCAACCACAGTTTTTTCTGCAATTCCTCATGGGATAGCATAAGAGCGTCACACTTCTTGGTGCTCCCTCAGCCTCAGCTTACTGCTGTCAATTCTAGCTCATCATTGAGTATCTGCTTGACTGGTGGCTGAAGCCCAATTCCAAAGATAGGTCTGAAAAGATTGGAGTATAAACTTCTCTTGGTATGGGGAGAGAAAGGGAAGATATTCTCATTTTCTTATATCGCTGTATAAGAAGAATAACCATTGTTTAAGCAAACCCAGCTTTAGACTTTTGTACATATGATTGTGATAATACATGCCTTTGCAAAGGCTCTCCCTGAATGGCTTATCTGTATTGGCCAACTGTTGAGATTTGGGGCTGGGATTTAGCTCAGTTGGTAGAGCACTGCGTTGTAGTCTCTGAGGTCCTGAGTTCAATTCCCAGCACTGCAAAAATGGGAGAAGGACCTGGCAATCCACTCCCAAGGCAATCCCGAAACAGTTAGTGATTGAAAATCCTATGAGGGTCACTATGAGTCGGATACCTACTCAATGGCACCTAACAACAACAACAACAACAAGTTGAGGTTTGGGAATGGGTGATTATAGTGAGACCTTATGTCCTTTAGTCCCAGGTAATGACAAGCGAGTCTGTTTCTGTACAAAAGTCCATTTAGTTTCATTGACTCTGCCTCCCACACTGTATAGCACATACATGGACATTCAGATACCTAAATTTAGTGGCTGTGTGATATTAAACCAATGGCTCAAACTCTCAAAGTCTCAGATATTCCTCTGTAAAAAAAGATATTATTTGAACCAGCTGTAAGGAATGTTATGAAGATTAAGTAGATTCATTCATATAAATCTATGTATATGAGTTAATTCATATCAATCCTACCATCAAGCTGCTTAAATTCTAAATGAAATGAGAGGCAGCCAGGCACACTTATAAATTCAAACAAAGATGAATCTATAGACTTTAACAGCAACTCATTTACCTTTTCCCTATGAGATGAAACATCAGACTTATAAGAGGTAAAGTAATTCAATTATATAAAAGTAAAAACATTTTACATGGCAAAACTTCCACTAATAAACTTGAAAGAAAAAATACTAATAGGGGAAAATATTTATAATACACACTTCTCTAAAACATAAGGAGTTTATATAAATAAATAAAACATGACAACAACTTAATAGAAAACATGGGAAAAACTCATTAACAGAGCTCACCATAAAAAGAAATACAAGTGGTTCATAAGCATATAAAACTATGCTTAAATGAATTCCTAATAAAGGAAATGAAACTTTAAATTATATGGACACTGTTTTACATCTGTGGAGGAAGTGATGAGTTTGTAGGATACACCACTCTGATACACTGCTGATGAGCATAGCTTGACACATTGTCTATAAAGAGAAGCCTGAAAATATCCAAAGCAATTATAATAAATGCACATGTCATGTGACCAGTCAACTTCATTTTGATGAACTTATAGATACACTTAGCATGTCTAGAATGACCAATATGAAAAGCTATTCATTATGCCATTTAGGTAGTGACAAAATATTAGGGAAAATTCTAAATGGCTATGGCCATTAATGTACACCCATATGCTAGAAAACTCTGTAGTTATAGAAAATGAGGGATTTCTTTACTTTCTAACATCAGAATGCTCTACAAGATCAAAAAACTAATGAGGGGGGATGGGGGTATAACTCTGTAGTAAAGCACTGGCCTAACATGTGCAAATGTGGCAGGGGTTTAGCTCAGTTGGTACAGTGCCACTCTGCACACTCTGAGGCCCTGGGTTCCATCCCCAGCACCACGAAAAGAGAAGGACCTAGCAGCCCACTACTGAAACAATCAGCCATTGAAAACCCTATGAATAGCAGAGAAGCACTGACATAGTGCCAGGCATGGCAGAGTGTTAGGGAGTATTTTGATCACTATGAGTTGGACTCAACTTGACAGCAGCTAACAAGAACAGCACATACAAGGTCTTGGTTTTGATTTCCAGTACTAATACCACCACCACCACCATCATCATCATCATCATCATCATCATCATTATAATAGAAACAATCATAGTAACTTTTGTGACGCAATGGAAATTGTGCTAAGTGCTTTACATACATACTAGCTTATTTGAGCTACACCAATCTTATAAGATACAAACTATGACATTTTCCACTCCATAAATGAAAAAATGAAGGCCCAGAGAGGTTAAACTAACTCTTAGTTAATATATTGGTTAGCCAAACCTTGAACTCAGGCAACCCAGCTCCAGTCTTTGCTATTATTATTATTATTATTATTATTATTATTATTATTATTATTATTTTGTATATTACATGGCTTTTCCACTGGAAAAAAGCAAGGTGCAGAGTAATGTAATCTTCTACCATTTATAACTTTTCAAATACATGGAAATGATAACATATATACACATAAAGGCAAATATAACATTTACATAGCTTGTACATATTTTCTTACATATGTATAAACTCCTTGTGGAAAGATATATAAGAAACTGGTATTTGATTACCTGGGGAGAGAAATTAGGGAGCATTTAACGTTTTAAATTTTGAATTTTGAAATATTAAATTCATGATCCTCCTGCGTAAGCCTCCCAAAACCTTGGATTACAAGGATGCACAACCATGCTCAGCCACTTTCATTCACATTACTTGTCTATTTACTTACTTGCTTGTTGTTAGTTGTTGTTGTTAGGTGCCGTCGAGTCGGTATCCGACTCATAGCGACCCTCATAGGGTTTTCAATGGCAGACTGTTTCGGGATTGCCTTGGGAGTGGATTGCCAGGTCCTTCTCCCATTTTTGCGGTGCTGAGAATTGAACTCGGGACCTCAGAGACTGCAGCGCAGCGCTCTACCAACTGAGCTAAATCCCAGCCCACTTACTTGCTTATTACTCATTTATTTATTTTGCAGTATTGAGGGGCTGAACCTAGGGCCTCACACACACTGAGCAACCACTGTAGCATTGAGTTGCACGCCAGCCCCTTTTTAAATTTTTTAATCTTGAGATGGGGCCTCACTAAGTTATACATGCTGCCTCTGGCCTCAAACTTGTGATCTTCCTGCCTCAGCCTTCTGAGTTGCTGGGATTACAGGCATAGACCCCTACACCCAGCACCTTTGTTCACTTCAGTAGACAGCTTTAGACTTAACCTTTATTTGGCTCTTTAGCAGGAAACTGTACTACATATACAACAATAATTGTCCCTAATGGGCAGGGGGTGAGGGTACTGTCTTCCTGTGATGTGCAAAGGAGATAGTATTCAGAATTGGGGAAATAGTGCTATCAAAAAACATTCTTACCTGAGACAAAGCTCCAACTGGGCCTGAGGATATATCTTAGTGGTAAAGCATGTGCTAAGCATGTGCTTAGCATGTATGAGGCCCTGGGTTCAATCCCAGTGCCAAAACTAAAATAAAATTTTTTTAAAAATCAGCTTCTTTTACCTCAGCAAGCTCCAAGGGAAATCCAAGATAGCTGTACCTAGAAAGAATGCTCATCTCGAAGCATGTAAGACAGTGGCTTTCTATCCTAACATTCCCTCTAACTCATAACACACACACACACACACACACACACACACACATTTTGAAGTGGCCTCTTCTCTCCATTTAACTCCTTCCTAGAATCCACCCTGCAAAAGTACATGACCACAAACCAAGTGCCATGGAGCACGCCTCTAATCCCAGTAACTTGGGAGGCTAATCAAGAGGACAGTGAATTTGAGGCCAGAATCAGCCTGCCTAACCTAGTGAGACCTTGTCTCAAAATAAAACATAAAAAGGGCCTGGAGGTGCAGCTCAGTCATGGAGTGCCCTGGGTTCAATCCCCCCGTACCATGAAAATAAAATAAATAAATAAATAAATAAATAAATAAACAAACATGACCACATAAAGTACATAAGCTCAGCTCATCTTATCAAAGGATGGCTAAGCATTTCAGATTCATTAGTAGCCAAATTAAGACCATTGTGAATTCAACATTTCACTATCAGGCTGGGCACCATAGTGCATGCTTGTAATTCCAGCAGCTCGGGAGGTAGAAGCAAAAGGATCATGAATTTGGGGCCAGAGGCATTTTGTGTAAGTTAGGGAGAAAAATACAAAAATAAAAAATGGGTTAGGGCGTGCTGCCCAATGGTAGAGCACTTGCAATGTATGTGCAAGGACCTGGGTTCAATCTCCTCGTATTGCCACAAAACAAAACAAAATCAAATTTCACTACCACTATCCAAGTATTGACCAAATTCATTACAACAGAATTTAATTAACCTAAGATTTTCAAATGGGCTGGGATTTAGCTCAGTTGGTAGAGCACTGCACTGCAGTCTCTGAGGTCTGGAGTTCAATTCCCAGCACCAAAAAAATGGGAGAAGGGCCTGGCAATCCACTCCCAAGGCAATCCCGAAATAGCCATTGAAAACCCTACAAGGGTTTCTATGAGTCGCACCTAATAGCAGGGGGTGGTCAGAGCAAGGCTTCCAAAGGAGAAGACATCTGAACAGATACCTGATTGCAGTGCAGGAGGAGGCATTCCAGGCAGCAGGAACTGAAAGTGCAAAGCCCCTGGTGGCAGAATCAGCTTGATGGGCTCAATTGCCAACAAGAGGATGTGTAGGTGAGTTACATAGGCCAAGCAGGGATAAGGTAGAAGAGGAAATAGAGAGAAAATCTCAAAGGACATGGGATTCTAAACATGATGACAAGTCACAGAGTCTTTAACAGGCAATTGATTATTATTTCTCAATATTTATGATGCTAACCTATAAACAGATGAGGGGCGAAGCAGGAGATCAGTTAGAAGCCCATTCCAGTATTCAAGACAGAAACTGTGGAATCTCCCACTAAGGTGGGAGCAGAAGTTGGTAACAGTGCTGCTAGATCATGGTATATTTCAAAGATAGGCTTTCTGAGGGTTATGTGAGGTGTGAGGGAAGAAGGACAATCAAGGATGACTGCTCAGTTTTTAATCCTGAGCACCTGGACAAATATTCATATGCTTTATTCAAGTTGGGAGTTAATGGGAAGAGCAAGTTGAGAGAGTGGAGTTGGAATAGAGAGCTCTGTATTGAATATGTTAGCTTTTGAGATGCTCACTAAACATGTAGGTGGAGTAATTAAGCAAGGCAGTTATATTAAAAACTTGGAGCTAGGCAGGGTGATGCATGCTTATAATCCCAGAGACTCAAGACAGGAGGATCACAAGTTCAAGACCAGAGGCAGGCTGTGCAACATAGTGAGACCCTGTCTCAAAAATAAATAAATAAATAAATAAATAAATAAATAAATATATAAATAAATAAAGTGGCTTTGGTGTGCAATCCAGTGGTAAAGTGCTTGCAAAGTATTTGTGAGGCCCTGGTTTCAGCCCCCAAGTATGGGAAAAGAAATGAAAAGAAAAGAAAAGAAAAGAAAAGAAAAGAAAAGAAAACTTGGGAGCTTGCCGGGTGCCATGGCACATACCTATAATCCCAGTAAATTGGGAGGCTGATGCAGGAGGATCACAGGCTTAAGATCAGAAGCATCCTGCAATACTTAGTGTGACTCTGTCTCAAAATAAAAAAATAAAATAAAAAGGGATTAGGTTGCAGCTCAATGTTGGAGCACTTTCACAAGGCTCTGGGTTCAACCCTTCAGTACCAGAAAAAGACAACAATGACAACAATACACCTTGGTCCGTAGCAGGAGGCCTAGAGAGATAAATTTTAGACTATATTGATTATGTTACCTCTATTGAAAAGAATAAAGTTACATAAAATTAGCATTTCCCTTGGGAAATCTAAGATGGCATATTGCAGCAGTCATAAAAGAACCTGGAGTGCAAGAAGTAGTGGTGTACACATACTTTAGTTGTGAGAATTTTGTTAATGAATAATTAAGTTCACCTGGGGCAAGAGCACAGCCTCTAGTATAAGACAGATCATGATCAAATTCCAGCTCCACATTTATGAGCTATGGAGTTTTGCTCTTTAACATTCCTATGCCTCGAGTTTTCATTTATATATACATAGTATGCATCAAATGTATATTACTTATCTAGGGCCCTTCCTGTGGTAAGGTCAGAGGTGAATAGTGGTGCACAAAATAAATATGGTCCTTGCTTCAGGGAGCTTGCAATTTAGTGGGCTAAAATGAAGGCAACAGTGGTTTTTCCATGGGTGTGGTGGAGATAAGATAAAATAACACCATGGTGACATTTAGCACATGCTTCATAAATATTAGCTTCTGTGTTATAGTTAGCTAATTGCATGGATAAAATATAAGTAGTATTTAGTCTCTGTGTTAGGAGTTAGCAGCAAAAGGAAATATCTTGAATTTAGAAAGAATGAAAATGTAAAATGTGAGACTATTCAACTGCAGAAATACATATAAAAAATAACAAAAGTTATTTTTCCTTATCAATGCCTCCTGTGGGAAGTATCTTCTATGGAGTGAAAGAAATAGTCATTTTTGTCCACTTGTAGTTAATATATGCATTGGTATAACTTTTCTGGAAGTCCATGTGAAGGTTTATATAATTTATGTGTATGACTTCATTTCTTTTTAATGGAATACTTCAACTTCTAAGATTATGTCCTTAAGAAATAACTGAGCTTTATCCTGAAGATAAACATTGGATATTATATACCTACATACTGTAATCTCCATGAGAAGCAACACGTTTGCTCTCCCCACCAATGCACCCCCGATACCTAGCATAGCAATCAACACAGCAGACAGTGAATAACATTTATTTAATGCATGAATGAATAAACAAACAAGTATACAAATGTCTACTCACAAGTATGTTTACTTCAGTGTTTTCTGTAATTGGGAGCAATAGGAATTCTCAATGTCCATCTGCAGAAGATTATTTACAGCTGCTATTCCACTTAGACAAGAACCCAGGGTCTCCCTTATCATCTTTAATGCTTATGATTTGATCCCAAGCTGGTGCTCATATCTCACTCTTATCTTCTTGCTTACTCTGTCCTAAATATACTTTTTTCCTTACTATTTCTCAAGCTCATCTCAAAATTTTTGAACTTACCATTCCTTCTACTTGGGACACTCTTCCCCTCAATACACACATGGCTTCCTCTTCCACTCCATGTCTCAGCTCACATATCAGCTGCTCAAGAGGCCTGACCTCCCATCTAAAATAACAATCCCATTCCCTCACCCTATTGTATTTTTCTTTACTCCTAAAGCCAAACCTAGTAAGAATTATGGGAGATGTTGAAAGAATGACACAATGTTAAGAAAAGAAAAACAGGCCTTGCTATCCACAATATACATGTAATCCAAAATGCTAAAGAAGCATCTCATGGCTGTAGTAAAGATAGTAACTTATCTCTCAATATAAACTCACCTGGGAATAGAGACAGGTCTTTCAGGTTAAAAATAAAATAGCTAGGACTTACTGATGCACGGGTAATTGGCCTGCAGAAACATTCAGTCTTGCAGCACCTTATTTTAAGCAACAGATATGGGAAGATAAATGATAATCAGAATCTTTTATTTTTTATTCTGAAAGTTCTGTGAGTGAATGCACAGAACTGCACATATAAATAACTAAAATATATTAAATGAAAAAAATACATATTAACTAAATACAGTAGAAAATGAACACAGGAAATTAACATTTGGTGGGAAACAGGAATTTATGGCTTCAAGATAAACCAGCAGGACCTCAAACCTATTGGGCTTCATTTACATTCTTTTTCTTCTTCATCAATTAAGAGAGAAGTGATTTGAAATATGTATCCCTATTTTCTTCATAAATACTAAAATGCCAGAAATTTTGAAATAATCATTGCTAAACTGAAATATAAATGGTTTTTGAGGTAAAATTCTTGGGTCATACGTCCAAGAGTCAAAGAGCATTCTCCTAGCAGTTGAGGTCCAGGTCCAGTTACCAAGAGAAGCAACATGATGTTTGCTCTCTCTACAAATGCACCCCCAGGATCAGTGGAAAACCATGTTTATGACAGAACTTTACCAGTAGTCACCTTCCTAGAGAAAAATAAAAACATTACTGACAATCCTGAACTCCCAAGCAATTATATGTTGTTGTTGTCAGGTGCCGTCAAGTCGGTATCCGACTCATAGTGACACTCATAGGGTTTTCAATGGCTGACTTTTGGGATTGCCTTGGGAGTGGATTGCCAGGCCCTTCTCCCATTTTTGTGGTGCTGGGAATCGAACTCGGGACCTCAGAGACCGCATCGCAGCACCCTACCAACTGAGCTAAATCCCAGCCCAAGCAATTATATAACATATGTTAAATAAACTAATCTTCAAAAGGACCAACCACATAGTAATCATATGGTTTAGCTCCTCTCTCTCTCTCTCTCTCTCTCCCCCCCCTCTTTCTCTCCCTCCTACTTTTCCAGATTGTGTTTTCATTGGAATTAAATTATTATACTACTTGCAAGCTCTAGCCAAAGTCTCCCACCTTGAAGTCCTTTTAAAAAGAACTCAAAAGACAGACAAGTCCCCACCCTAGGTAAGTCCCAAGTGAGGCCCAAGGAGGTGACCAGCAGGTTTCCCACCTGCACCAATCTTGAGCTTTCAGAGCAAGAGGACGACCCCAAGTAATGACACATGCAGTCCTTGGGAGCTGCCAGAAGGAACCTTCCCTCTTCAAGAACACACCATTTTAATTCTTACAGTGAGAACCACATCCTGAGGACTGGGAGAAACTACTGCAATGGTCTGAAGATCAGAGTAAGAGACCTTCAGATCCAAACAGTGGCTGAGAACAAGAAAAGGATTGGGATTAATAGGAACCGAAAGGGTCCCCTCCATAACATGTATTACTTTGGCTATAATAATAAAACATTCGGGGAAGTAAGTGGAGAGGGAAAGAGAAGGAACTCCCTCTCCCCCCACCTCTTCTGAACGAAGCAGCATCGTCTCCTTGCAGAACGACAACCCTGAGGATACAGCAGTTGTCTTCAAATCTGTGACCATAAAAAATCATTATCTCTGTGAAATACAACAATTTGGGAGATAATCAAACGGTGACCAGGGGGCAGAGCTGCCAATCTGAAGGATTACGCTCCCGCGCGCCCGCCTGCGCCTGACCTTCCTGGGAGCCAGCTGTCGGCGCACTAAAATGCGCCATCCACTCCGGGCGCATTCATTAGGCGGCCTTCCTTGGCTGCACGAGCCATTTGCATAACACCTCGGCTTTCTTAATTAGTACTTCATTTCTCCCTTGACTTATTTTGTGGCGAAGTTCACTGTCCCTCCTCCTTGATTCCCTCTTCTTGCTGAAATATAGGAAGGGTTAGAGAAGGTGGGCCGGGAGGGAGAAGGGAACAGGAATAGGACTTGCAAATTAAGTCCCTGATAATTAGTCTATTCATATTTTCAGGTCAGTGTGAAGTTTTTTTGTTTTTTGTTTTTTGTTTGTCTGTTTGTTTTTCCTGAGACTGCTTTGGGAGAGCTTTATCCTGGCACTTCCTAATTACACACTATGCCAGGATAAATATGTTTGCCCTGTGGTCCGTCCTCCTTCTGTGGAATACACCCTACCAATGAACAGAGTGATCATGTCCATCCACTCACTAATCAGAGAGCAAGTCTCAAGTTTGAATTCCAGGGCTGGTGAGTCTTTCTTTCCTGGCAGTTGCATACATTTCAGATTTCTTATTCCAAGCTCTCTCTTGCTCAGTTATTCTACACAATGAGAAAATAGCAAGAGCAAATATATTCAACATGCCATTATTATTGCCCTCCAGTATACATAATTCAATTCCAACAATACCGAACTGTTCCTAAAGCTAAGATTTTGCCTAATGCAAGAAGTGGAAGTGCCTCTGCTTCCCCTGATAGCTTAGTAGAGCCTGTGAGAAGAGTGAATCTTGGTTTCTGTTCAAGAAGAGAAGATGGATTCTGTTCTGTGGGCCCAGGAGACATAGGATGCCCTCCTTCAAGTAAATAGGAAGTGGACATTATTAAAAACTGCAGTCTGTCATACTTAATTTAGTCCTGAGATGGATGAATCACATCAATAAAAATCAATAATTATTTCTAAAAAGTCTCTATCTCACCACCTCCTGCATTTCATTTTAAATATTTTAACTCGACGCAGTATACCATTCCTTTTGCTTTGCAATACAAGAATGGTTTTTCATCTAAATATCTAATAAACCCAACCTTATCCAAAGTTTAATGTTGGACAGATTAGACACAGAAGGTAATAAGAAATTTTAAATCCTCACGAAGCTTGCAATCTAGTCAAAGAAAAATGACACGTATGGAAGCAGCATGATCATCATTCTAGGACATGTAGGGTAACTCATGAATGGAGGTGGCTTTGTCAGGGGTCTGTGGTCTTACTGGAGATGAGAGCTCTTCTGCTGGTCACTCTTAACACCTGTGTCCCCAGATCATTGAGTAGAATACATTCCTAACCAAGTCCTCTCTCTGAGCATGTACATAGCAAAATACTTCCTGTTTGTCTCTCAGTTTCATCACCTTCAATAAACAGATGAACCCAATCCACTATCAGTACTTGAAATAGGGTTTATTGTTGCTTTTTTTTTTTCCAGTACTGAGAGGTTGAACCCAGGCCTCACAAATGCCTCACAAACACTTTACCACTGATCTACACCCTTATCCCATTTTTTACTTTTTATTTTGAGACTGTCATTAAGTTACCCAGGCTACCTCTGGCCTTAACTTGAGTTCTTCCTGCCTCTGCCTCTGCCTCACAAGTCTCTGGGATTACAAGCATATGCCATTGCAACCAGCACTGCCTGCTGCATCTTGATATCGATAAAAAGATTAATTTGTGTCACATAATATAAATGACCTGCAATTTTATCTATTCTATGATTGACAAAGTTCAAAATGAAAGAATGAATGGCCAAACATTAAACACAATGACCTTAAATTATGACTGCATAAGAGAAAGAAGTCTTTAAAGTTAACTTGTTAATTGTTTTAGCCATTCAAAATTCACACACACACACATATGCACATATAGACAATCACCAGCTACATTTCTACTGCACATATGCACATATTACTTTAAGTCATAGTCCCTTTAAAAGTGCTTAATCACTTTTGAAATTTAGCTTGATTGTCTTCCATCAGTGGACTCTGTAACTAAACCAAACATAGTGTATATAAATTTGGGACAAATGGAACTTCAGTTTCAAGGGAAGAATGGTATAGTTTCTTGTCTCTTTTAATCCCATATCAGCTTAATCTATTTTGTTACAACTATTTAAATGTGTGCGCATGCAGACACACACACACAAACACATATGCACACAAATAAAAATAAAGAAAATAAGAAGATAATGTGAACACTGATTAAAGAAAGTAAACATTCTGAAATGTTTGAAATTATTGAAATAGTCCTTAAAACATCACTTAGATCTTTAAAAATTAATACACATTCAAAATTTCTCTTCCCAGTGCATTTAAAATGTAAAATTTATAAGCCTGGTGCAGTGGTACATGCCTGTAATCCCAGTGACTTGGGAGAAGGAGGCAGAAGGATCATGAGTTCCAGGCCAGAGGCAGCCTGTGTAATTTAGTAAGATCCTGTCTTAAAATTTTAAAAAATTAAAAATTAAAAAAATTAAAAATGGGCTGGGGATGCAGCCCAATGTTAGAGCATTTATAAAATATGAGCAAGGCCCTGTAGTTCAACCCCCAAGAACTGCAAAAATAATAAATAAATAAATAAATAAATAAATAAATAAATACATAACAAGAAAATAAAAAAAGAAAAACAAGAAAAGAAAAAAGGCAATATAAAATTTATAAATTACAATTATATGAACAGTAAACTTCTCTTCATCTATCAATATACACTTGTATTTAGAATAAACATATATATATATATATATATATATATATATATATATATATATATATATATATGGTACAATGTACAAATGGTTATTTTATGACTCATATTGTTGTTAGGTGGCATCAATTTGGGTCCGACTCATAGCGACCCTGTGTACAACAGACCCAAACACTTCCTGATACTGTGCCATGCCTGGCACAATTGTCAGCGCTTCTCTGCTATTCTTAGGGTTTTCAATAGCTGAATGTTTCCAAAGTGGGCTACCATGTCCTTCTCCCAAGCCTAGAGCATCCAGGAGGTCTCCCATCCAAAGACTAACTAGGCTTGACCCTGCTTAACTTCTGAGAGCAGATGGAATCAGATACCTGAGTGGTATGGCTGTAGACTTTATGACTAATACATTATTTTTAACATATAATCATGCACACATGCATAATTTATAAGCAGTATATACCTATTTGCATTATTAAATGCATTTATTTTTATGACTTTCTTTTATTTCTTATTTACTTTCAACAGAAATCTGACTTTTTTAAAACCAGGTACTTTTTCCTCCCTCTAAAAAATGAATGTAATCATTTTATCGTCACAATTAAAATGCTGTAATAATTTCATCTGAGAAGTTAAAAATACATAGGGCAAAGGGTAGACCAAGAAGTTATGTTGGCAGTGATATATTACTCATGAGCAATAAGAGGGGTTAAAATAGTATGAGAAACAATCATTTGAAATGTTAAGCTTTGAAATATTTGCCCATAATATTATTTTAACATAGTTCGTTGCACTGAATGAATGTAGGTCTCTGTCCCAAGTGATACTTCTGTGAACATAAAGTGTCTGCAGGTGTTCGCCTCCAGGTAGGTCACTGAAAGACAATGCAAATGAGGATAATTTCCCCAGTAGCAGCAACCACTGAAATTAACAAGCAGAAAGCTGGTAGACATTGGCATCATTCTCTACAGCACAATAAGTTCCAGGGCATTTTAGAATTTGCCCTCCATTAACTCCTGGATTACCCTCTCCCAGCTGTGTGCCATCAGGTCATAATCATAGAAACTAAATATAAGAAACTCTTAATTATCCACTTAAAGAGTATGCAGCTTATATTTTACTAAGGGTTTATTTAATGTCTCACATTAGCTACTATCATCCACCTGCTTGCTTTTGCAACATTACTCCTCCATGTCAGCTGGTCAGCACTTTGTAAAAAAATTTTAATACAAGCTTAAAGTAGAAAAATCTCTGCCTCCCCTATAAAAGCCATAAAATACATGTTTAGTTTAAAAATAATCTTTTTAACAAATCTCATTTTTGATTATTATTATATACACTAATTCATTCTAAACACTTGGTAAGTACAGGTAATTGGGAAGAGGGAAAAGGGAAAAAGAAAATAATTCACAGAGAGTCAGTTTTTTAAATTTATGTAACTCATTTAATTATGTTCTTGCTTCCATGAGATGGCTATCAATGTCCCCATGTCACAGATGAAGAACCTAAGATATGCATCAGTAGAGTAACTTTTTGAATATCATTGCTAGAAAATAAGACTCCAATGTATTTGCTTTTTCCTCACTAAGATGTTGTGTTGGCCTTCTACATATGCATAATTTACAAATAGATTATAGATGTGAAATTTTGATAATTATAGAATGAAAGGTATATGAAAAGGAAGCATTCATATTGCAGTGGAACTGTTGTGTGAAGTAAAATAGCTCACAGATACATATAATACAATTTATGTAATAAAATTACTCAAATTTAACAACTACATAGAAAGATGCATCGTTTTCCCATATACAATGCCTTCTCGTCAAGTCCGGACAACCAGGTACAACAGAGGAGATTTCCTCCTGGCATACTCTTTCATACATTATCTCATAACATATGCCGTCACTGGTAGTAAAATAGGAACTTGAATGTTACAATACTGAGGCAATGAAATGTCCTGCTACAGGACTGCACGGCAACCAGATATCCACAATAGCAGGTCCGGGAAAGACAATTAAATACAGTACTTTCCCTCCAGGGCAGTATTGATCAAAAGAGTAACACATATACATGTTTCATCACTCAAATGCTAATGAATCTATAAACCTCATTATTTCTTATCTATCTTTGAGTTTCCACAGCAACTTTTGATGACATACCATATTTATGCCAGTAATGTTGGCACTTTTTGCATGCATTTTCTAAATCCAATAATAGACAGAAAACCATTAACAAAGAATAAAAACATGTGAGTATAATCCCAGAGTGTGCATTATTTGAAGATTGAGAACGAAACAAACTTTTTTACTCTGTACTTGACGTATGCCTTATATCAAACAAGGACTTTTACTAGGTGGAACAACAACAAACAGTTGCTAAGTGAGACACCAGAAAATATTTACTCTGAAATTTTGAAATTCTCAGAAGATAAATGTGCTGGGACTGTTTCTATGTTTTCACACATATTGCACAGGTCCAAGTTCAACAATCAGAGGGCTCAGCAAGAACAACTAACTGAGATACTTAGGCAGAGATAAAACACTTTCCTATTGGAAATACGTGAAGACAGTTTTACGTACTTTGTTGTCGTTGTCATTGTCTTCAGAAGATGTAGTGTCACATGGTAGAAACACTAGGACATCTGAAGTCAGAAAGGTCTAGTTGAAATCTGTCCTGC
This sequence comes from Pedetes capensis, assembly GCA_007922755.1. Lineage (NCBI taxonomy): Eukaryota > Metazoa > Chordata > Mammalia > Rodentia > Pedetidae > Pedetes > Pedetes capensis. The sequence continues at coordinate 43,688 of VMDO01016546.1, forward strand.
TACTTATTTGCAAAATACCCTTATTTAAGATAATTAGCCTCCCTGAGCCTTAGTTTTTCAACTGTAAATGGGAATAATAATCATTATTGCTAGCTGTGTGACCTAATATAATTTACTCAACATTTCAGAGATATTACTTTCTTCTGTGTAAAAATGAAGTTAAGGTTGTACTAAAGATTAAACGTCATCATAGCTATGGAACCTAGTATAATACCTGAGTAAATTGGCTATCTGTAATTTATGCTAGAAATACACACTTAAGCCAGAATATTTGGAAAATAATTCCAATAAGTAGAGATAAACTTTGTATATTTTGCAGTACTATCTTCTAGCCTTTTTTCCTATATAATTTTGTATATAGCTAATAATATGTTGTCCATATTTTTGCAGGTGCTATAAAAATTCATTGTATAATAAGCATTTACTTGTATTAATACAAAAATCTTTATAATCATTGAGATAGTCATTTCATGTGTAAATTTGACTGAGCTAAGAGATTCCCAGATAGCTGGCAAAATACAATTTCTGTATGCATCTGTGAGGACACTGTGAAAGAGATTAGAACATGAATAACTAAAATGAGTAAAAAAGAATTTCCCTCACCAATGTGAATAGGCATCATCCATTCCACTGAGGACATTTGGTCCCAAGGAACAAAAAGGCAAAGGAAGGACAAATTCTCTCACTTCTTGAACTAGGACATCTATCTTCTATCTTCAGACACAGAGCTCCAGGTTCTCAGGACTTCAGATTCTGAGATGTACTTCAGCATCCTTTCCTTCCAGGCTTTATATCCCCTTTCTCAAGTCTTTGCATTCAAACTGAATTACATCACCTTTTATCCTGTCCTCAAGTTTGCAAATTTAAGATTATAGAACTTCTCAGCCTCTATGATTATATGAGCCAATTCACATAATAAAAGAAAATTCTGTTAAATTATCTATCTGTTTATCTATACATCTATATGTTCTATTGGTTTTGTTTCTCTAGAGGATTCTGACAAATATAATCATGATTTCAATAGCAGCATAATGTCAAATCTAAGGGTGTAATACAGTGTGTTTAATTAAATTATGATTTTGCTATTATAAATACTCTATCAGCCATATATTGGAATACTTTTTTTTAGCTCACTTTTCCAAATTGCTTTTCTGTAGTCCTGTTGTTGTTGTTATTAGGTGCTGTAGAGTTGGTGTCCGACTCATAGCAACCCTACGTACAACAGGCAAAACATTACTGTCAGTGCTTCTCTGCTATTCATAGGATTTTCAATAGTGACTTGATTTTTGGGGGGAGTGGGTTGACAGGAACTTCTCTCAAGCCTACAGCATCTGGTATCCCCAGCCAGTCTCCCATCCAAGTACTAAGCAGGCCCAACCCTGCTTGGCTTCTAAATCTGATGGGATCAGAAGCCACAGTGCTATGGCTGCAGGCTGTAGTCCTGTACCAAGAGATATTTGAGTTGGGGGAGTTTTGAGAAAGAAATACAAAGAAGAATTAATTTCCCTAGTAGTAGCAAAGAAAAGCAAAGGGAAACATAATATTGTCACAGTGAATAATAGAGAGAGGGAAACTATAGAATAAGGCCACATAGAAACATCCCTTGCAAAGGTCCTATAATTTGACAAATTTATAATAAAAAAGTGCTCACTATAGATTTTGTAATGTTCCATTAGACCTCTTCACAACAAGCTGAAATTTCTTAATAGTCAATTCCATCAATAACTCAAGTATTACAATTTTGTGTGTTTTTAAGGAGAGTATAGAGAAGGTGGTATGTTTATAAAATTGATAAATTGAACATGGCCCTGAAGTTCTTCAGGAGGAAAGACCTTCATTGATGTTTTTACTTTCTTATTTTTAAATTCTATCTGATACTGCTAACAAACTTGACTGCTGGAAGTAGTAGTTTAAAAATCCCTAGAGGGTAATTTTTTTCTAGTACTAACGTAAATCCAACAGATTTTCATATAATATATATATGCATATATATATATATATATATACACATACACAGATTATATGTATTCATATACATTTTCATGTATACATATGAACCTATGTGTGAGATAAAATGCAAAACAAAAGGTATTGGAATTACATATGGAGAATATGAATGAGAATAGTCAGGTACATCCTACCTCTTCCCTTTGATATAAAAGGTATCTTTTTTCTAAACACAAATAAGGTATCTTATTTATAAGCACAGAAAATATGATGGGAATAGAGGCCAGGTAGCTTGGTTCACAAGTTTTGACCCTTTTATTTAAATCAGCTTCTGATGGAAATGCATTACTATTTCAGACTTAGTAAATAGAGTAGGTGTTTAGACCATGTTCTGGGTTAGGAAAACACTGCACTGATTTTCTATGTTACTGTGTGTTATTATTTGGATCTGAACTGTTCCTTATAGGCTTATGTGTTGAATGCTTGGTCCCCAGATGGTGGCAGTATTTTGGGAAGTAATGGAAACTTTAGGAGGTGGGCCTTGTTGGAGGAAGTTGATCACTGGGGGCAGGCCTTTGAAAACTATAGCTGGTCCCTGATCCCTCTGGTCTGCCTCCGGTTCACTGTAAAATGAGTAGTGACTGCTAATTGCTCCCACTGCAGTGAAATTCTGCCTCATCACAGGCCTAATATCACCAGAGCCAAGGACTATGGACTAACACCTCTGAAACCATGGACTAAAATAATTCCTTCTTCTCGTAAGTTTTTTTTTTCCAGGTATTTTGTTGACTTCCACAAAACACTATGGATGGAAGGAGTTTGAAAAAACCCAAACATGGCAACTAGTTAGTACACCTCATGTGTATTTTAAGAGAAATTTAGTGTCTTTCTCATTCCTTACTACTTGATCCAGAAAAGATACTGAGGATAGTGTTGCCACGTTCAACAAGTTTTGTTTGTTTGTTCGTTTAACCATTACAAGGAACAAGATAAATTTTTCTTCTCCAGTCATACCCTCAGATATTCATATCTTAGTGGCTCTGGGGATTCATCAAAACAAAATTACGATAGAACCTGGGGTACGACGCAGTTTTTTTATTCTATTGATCATTACATTTGGTAGTTCCAGTTGCAGCAATGCATTTTTATTTACTGGAAATCTCCATGGCTTATGGATTGAAACTAGACACCTGCCATAGGGCATGTGAAGGCATACACTCAGACCCAGTACTTCCTGAGCTTCCTCTCTCACACAGGCAGCAAAACCTGAAAAAGGATGACTAAAGGAAAGAATGGGTTGGGGTTTAACTCAATTGTTAGAGTGCTGCTCTGCACTCTCTGAGGACCCAGGTTCAATCCCTTGTTGTTGTTGTTGTTAGGTGCCGTTGAGTCGAGTCCGACTCATAGCGACCCTATGAACAGCAGATCGAAACACTTGCCGATTCTGTGCCAGGCTAACCATCTTATTTATGTTTAAGCCCATTGTTGCAGACACTGTGTTAATCCATCTGGTGGAGGGTTTTCCTCTTTTGCGTTGACCTGCCACTCTCCCAAACATGATGTCCTTCTCCAGGGATTGATCTCTCCTGACTACATGTCCAAAATATGTAAGATGCTGTCTGGCCATTCTTGCTTCCAAGGAGCACTCTGGTTGTACCTCTTCTAGGACAGGTCTGTTGGTTCTTTTGGCGGTCCATGGCATATTCAATAGACGTCTCCAGCACCACAATTCAAAAGCATCAATTCTTTTTCTGTCTCTCTTGTTCAATGTCCAGCTTTCACAACCATATGATGCGACTGAAAATACCATGGCATGAGTCAGACACACCTTCGTCTTCAATGTGACATCTTTGCTTTTCAATACTCTAAAGAGATCTTTTGCCACAGCTTTTCCTAGAG
>VMDO01016547.1:0-47529 GCA_007922755.1 Pedetes capensis
AAAATTGCAAAAATTGGTGATCACCAAAATGAAGGACTCACATTGGCAAGCTAGGATTAATGAGAGCTACACTGAAATCAACAGATAACATATTTCAGACTATTTAAAGAGAATGATCAATGCAACAAACAAGTTCCCTGGAGAAAATTACAAGTATAAACACCCAGAATTCCATGAGATTCCGAAGTTCATAGACAATTCCACACTGGCAATATTGTTAGGTACCATCCAGTCAAGTCCGAATCATAGCGACCCTATGTACAGTGGAATGAAACACTCCCCGATTCTGTGCCAGGCACACAATCTTATTTATGTTTAAGCCCATTGTTGCAGACACTGTGTCAATCCATCTGGTGGAGGGTTTTCCTTTTTCTCATTGACCTGCCACTCTCCCAAACATGATGTCCTTCTCCAGCGATTGGTCCCTCCTGACTACACATCCAAAATATATAAGACACAGTCTAGCCATCCTTGCTTCCAAGGTTGCACTCTAGTTGTGTTTCTAAAGACACCAAACACTTTAACAATGAGATCTGCTATAGCCTACTGGATCCTGTACTATGCTTAAAAAATATATTTGCAGAATCTTGCCTATATTCTTCCAAAAGAGTATTGTAATCTTAGCCTCCACATATAAAGGTTAATCATTCCATGATTAAAGGAGATAAAGGAGATAAAGGAGAATCATTCCATGATTCTCATGGAATCAATCTCTCAAAACCAAGTGGGACAAATTCCCCTGCAATTTTTCCTCTTTTACTGAAAAACAAATGGGCAAATTTCACCTGCACATTTACTAAAGCAACATGTATTCTCTCAAAAACAAAATGCTTTAGTTTGTAAAAAAAAAAAAAAAACACCAGTAGTTATTTGACTTCTCATACTGTTCACTATGAGAGCCTATTTACACCAGTGAAAGTATCATAATTGACAGGTGAGCTCTGAATTTTCGGAAGGTACAAGTGTCCTTTGTTGGTTGGGTATCCAAGGACATACAGAATGATATACCTCAACCTGCCAATCAACAGAATATCATTTATATAGTGAAACTTTAAATATCAACAGACTTTTTCTGTGAAACTATAGGAATATTCACAATTACAATTTGGAACACATTTTAACACTAATTACATATTATTACATGACAAAGATAATAAAGCAGGTCATAGGTCTCCCAATGAAAAATTACTTTTCATTACTTATCTTTTCAAAGCAGGTTCTAATAGCTGCATTCAGACCATTTCACAGACATAGATGAAGGATTGTTTTGTTTTGTGCTGTTTTTTGTGGTACTTGTGGGTTGAACCCAGGGCTTCACACATATTTTGCAAATGCTCTATCACTTGGCTGCACCCCTAGCCCATTTTTTTTTATTTTGAGTCAGGGTCTTGCTGAGTTACACAGGATGCCTCTGTCCTCAAACTCATGATCCTCCTGCCTCAGCCTCCTGAGTCACTAGGATTACAAGTGTATGCCACTGTGCCCAGTGATCATGGATATTTTTACACAAATATTACAACACTAGCTTCCAGGAGACTATTTACTCTCATTATCTAGAAGTCCAAGAAATGAGGAAGAGGAGGCTTAAAGGGAACAAGTAGCACAAGTAATCACAGGTTTATACACATTTAACCATGCTATAGATCTCAAAGCAATCTACATTTAAGAATAACTAGGCACGACACAGACAATTTCAATCCTACCTCTTATCTAGATCTCCATTTTTTCAACAGGTAATTCACAATACAGATCCTAGAAAATCTATCTTTCCCTTAACCTTGACCACATATCTTAGAAGAGTTTGGGTAATGGGAAGACAGCTTATGACCACCTTCATCTGCCATGTAGCCAAAGGATATATTACCAGATCCTTGGCAGCCTTACCTCTAATAACCTGACCTGCACTGCTCTTCTAGATTCCAGAGTCCTCAATCTCTCCTGATCTTCCTTTTGCTGTACTACCAGTTGACAGAGTCTTGACTCATCCAATGAGTTGACCCATGCAATCCCAAGTGCCTTATCCACCATAACAAGTAACAGACAATTCTTTAGTGTGGAGAACCTATCCCCTCTCTAGCCCATGACACAGATGAGAATATATGCTACCAGACGCTGGAGAATCTATCTCAGCCAGCAACCGGGCCAGCATGACCTCTTTCTAATAAAAGAGAATCCATAAAATTATAGACCACATGCTTAAGCCAAATTTGCCATCTCATGCATACAGAGATGCAAATCAAGGACAAGGCCCAACTTATTTTTCCAGTATAAATATAAAACTCTTGCCATTAGACACTTTAATTATAAAGACAGAAAAAAAAAAGATCCCAAACTGCCAGTTCCCTGTAATCTTTATGTCACATACTAGAAAGGACATATAGTAAGAACAGGAATAGAATGGTCTCAATGCAAGTTGTAGAACACCCCATTCTGGAGGAGTCACTTCTGGACTGGAGCAAAATGGTCTTATATTCTGAAATTCTACATTGTAGTGAATGTGAGATGTAAAGCTCCTTAATTCCAAAGAGTATGGAGGGAATGATGAAACTGTTTCCTAAGGATGAGGGTTGGAAGAACTAATCCACATTCAACATTTCAAAAAGGTTCATTCATATTCCCTAGAGTTACAGTGACATAGGCCTGGATTATGTCTCATGTAGCTAGAAAAGCTGAAGCTGGAGTTGCCCCTGTCATTATGAACAAAAGGGAGCAGGTTTGGATTGAGTTGTATGTCTACCTCCTACGGAAGAATAGTTTATGTTCTCAGTGGAGGATCCTTGTGAGGCAGGATTGTGAGTTCAAGGCCAGAGGCAGCCTATGCAATTTAGCAAGACCCTGTCTCAAAATAAAAAATATAAAAGGGGCTGGAGGTGCAATTCAGTGCTGGAGGACTTGCCTAGCGTATGTATGGCCCTGGGTTCAACCCCTAATACTGAAAAAAATAAAAAATGTTCCCATACTTTACAGGTTTCAACCTCTTTGGTAATAACCACAGGATCTTTGGGGTTTAGAAGAGTAACTAGATAATAATGGAAACTTCCTGAGTTTTCTAGCCAGACATGGAATGAACCCAACTACAAAGTAGTTTTCAGATACACAGGAAAAAAATATCCTTTTACTTTACCCTCATGAAAGCAAGCTCAACAATAACATAATTGCAGACACAGTAAATACTTCTCATTAAAATAAGTTCCAAGACTTATTTTGTCCAAGGAACAAGACAGCCAGGCAATGCAAAGGCTGCAGGGAAGCACTCCACTCTAGACTGAGAATCCAACGCAGTAGATTATGACTCAGGGGGACTTCTCAGCTATGCACAAGACTTAGGTTCTTGTTTTTTCACATGGCCTCAAAAATATGAAATACATATCTTCCCTGAGAAAACCAACTAGGCTAAACAACCATCTTTGAAAGGTAGGAGAGAATTTCACACTGGAAATAAGTGAACATTAAAGGTACAACCAAGAGCAAAAAGGAGGCAATGAACTTGAAATCTGGAGAGAATCTCATGTTTTGAGCTCTGCAGGCCCTCTGCCATCTTATGGAACGATGGGAGGAAGGAATACTACTTCACACACATTACACCTCTCTCCCCTCATCCCATGGTATTCCTAAAAGTCTGTATCCTTTTTCTCTCTTCTTTCCTTTCCCCTTTCCCTTTTCATCTACTTTTGCCCATGCTAAGTGAGATCTACAAGAACTCAGTGGTTCTCAGGCTGAGGCCCCTTAATCATTCAAGAGTACTCTATTATGGGTAGCTTGAGAGAAAGAATACTCATGGAATCCATTTCCACACACTCATCTCACATAAGTGTGGTTTCCTAAATTAGATATGTCTAAAAACAACAGTGGAGCATATTAAGATTCTCCTCTCTCCCTTTTGACTTAAAACCTCTCCTATTTTGGCAAGCAGAGTCTAGTCTATTTTCCCAAAAACATATGACGACCTTAACACCACCCTGAGGAGTAATGGACAATTTTTACATCCCTTTTGCTTTAAGAAATGACTAGATGCTTTAAAAGTTTGCTTTATATCCCCAGGGGTAATGTATAACTGCCAGGAGTGAAGTCAAGGCCTTGGGATGGAGCTGCCCTTGCTAGGATATACAATAAGAGGGCTAGCTTACAGATGAACTCCAAAGGCACACAAGCAGTGTAAGTACTGTTTGTGCTTTCCAACAGCCCCAGATAGATAGTATGACAGTGAGTAGCTTGAGATTGTATTGAATGAAATCATCAAAGAGTCCTTGGAAAAAAGGAGAGGTCACAACAGAGAGATGGCTCAAAAAAACTAAGGAGGTAGCAAGCTTCTAGTGAGCAGTAAAGGAAAAGCACAACTTGACAAGCCTGCAGTGAGCATAATATTGAACATATATCCTTTCAGGGAAGAGACTTTGCAGAGGTTCCAAATGCCAAGAACATAAATGCCAAATACTCTCTCGTACCCTAAAGTAAAGTGTTAGGCCACCTGGCATAGAAATGGAACTAGATGTACTCTGCTGATATTAGAACATCACCCATCACAGAGATATAAAAGGGTTAATGTAGAAAAAGGCAGAAACAATTTTGAGAGAGAACTGCCAATGTATTGGGCATTTTCTCCTTAATAATGGGTATTGTTTGCTCCTCACTGCAAATCATCAACTATAAATCAAGATCTTCAGAAAGCTTGATTGATGCCCAGAAAGGCTGAAAGATATAAGAACTAGTGTCTAACTCACACCAGCAAAATCAAGAAGCCAGGGCCAAAAGTGCCCTTGAATAAGGGAGAATAACAGTGCCCCTTTGATTGAACAGCAATTCCAACATTTACAAAAGCAAGATCTTTGATTTCCAGACTTGCTATATGGCTCTGGGAAAAAAGAGTGACCTGAGAATAACTTAAAAAGAGATGTCAATGAAGAGAACCTGCTGGAGAAGAAATGACTCCAAAAGAGGTGAAAGCCACAAAAGGACTAGGGACTAGGTGGGAATCAGTCAGATAAAAGGCACTCCAGATGACAGGGACCTAAAGTCTGAGGCCCCTTTAGAAAACTGAAAATGTCCCTATGAGAGACTCTGCTCAGTATTTCCTTCGTATCTCAGAGCTGAGGATCCACATTACAACGTAGCCAACTATGGAAGGGTGTACTCTTCTCCCAGAGTCCTTTTCTTTCTTGATTTGGCATCAGTGGGAAAACACATCTGCGTAATTGGAGGAAAAGTGGCAAAAAGACAAAACATATTTGCATATTTCCATTAAGTATCCATATACAAGTATCAATTGCAAGATTCTAATTTTAAAGCAGGGCCCACTTGGGAGTGGAAGATAATTCCCAAGATTTAGGAATTGAGGTTTTGGTTATATGGCTTAATAAGCTTTGTATAGATTTCAAGTACCTACAGGACATTTGGCTATATAAAGAGAAAGTCTACGTATAGTGCCCATCTGGACTATCACCACAGACAAGGGAAGTACAGGTGTAAGTCAGTTTGCACAGCAAAAAAGAAAAAGTATCAGGTTGTCTTTTTTTGTAACATCAAAAAAAACTTGAATGAAGTAGTAGTGGTGAGTTCCCAATGTGAATATGCCCCAAATTTCTTTGAGAACCTAGAACTCATAATGACAGCTGCAGTAAAACAATCATTGTTTGCACAATTTGGTACCACAAGTGAGGAAAAAATAGCACACTGTTATTTCCTAGCTATTCACAAAGGGATTTTTCTAAATAATTTTAAGGGGCTTCAAAATGACAAACAAAAATAAGACTTGGAGCCCAAATGTGTTATGTTACAGTAGGAAAATAAAGAAAAATGTAGAAACTGGTGTTCTCCACAATGATTTACTTGCATTGGCCAGCATAGTTGAAATAGACACTTGAAGCTGCAGTGAAATCAGCAGCCAACAAATAATAAAATTTAAAGGGGCCTTGAAACATACAAAACAGACACTATGAGAAAATCGACAAGAATAAACATCCAGCTGGGTGCAGTGGTACACGCCTGTAATCCCAACAGCTGGGGAGGCGGAGGCAGGAGGATTGCAAGTTCGAGACCAGAGGCAATCTGTGCAACTTAGAGAGACCCTGTCTCAAAAAGTTAAAAAAAATGGGCTGGGGGGCGCAGCTCAGTGGTCCAGCACTTGCAGAGCATGCAAGCACAAGGCCCTGGGTTTAACCCCCAATACCACAAAGAAAAAAAAAGAATAAACATAAACATACAAGCTTGACAATGCAGGGATAATGGGCTTTCCCTCGCTTTATCCTACCATGACTTCCCAGTATTCACTTGCATCTCTGCTTTTATGCTTTCTTCCCCAGGCTCCATATATCCTAGCTTCTGTGCTACTCTTAATACATCTTCTGAAGAATATCAGAAAAGAATGCAATAGCTCCCTGACTCAAGACAAGATGCATATCCTACTAGAACTTTTTAGGGATACTTGGGTACAAAGAGGCCTACTGAAATTAATTTCCCCATTCTTATTTTCCAAATCTAGGTTTTCCCTAAAGTACACCAACTTATGAAGGATATCATGATTCAGTCAGGTTCTCTCTCGCCTTTCACAATCAAGGTCTGCCAATTTATGAAAGCAGACAAAATCTGACCAATCCCCATTTTGAAAGGGAATGCTATCCAGAATGTAGACCTCTGGGAGCCCCAAAGGATATGGACTCCAAATATTAGGATTACCCATATAAGATGGAGTAATAGGAGACACCAGGCATCGATCAATCCACCAAATTAACTAGTAAGCTGGCAAAATCTTTCTGGAGCATCAATTGTATAGCTCTGCAACCCAAATGAACAATCACAGCATCAGGGAAGTGTATGATAATGGTAAATTTTAACCTCTGGAAAATTTAAGCCCCAAGAAGTTAGAGGAATACAGAGATTAATAGATGAATCACTGAGGGAGAGAAGCTGGACCCAGAGCTGACCCTGCCAGAGGCACAAGAGGACTGGTTTAGGAAAAAACTGTACTTCTACCACATGCAGGAAAAAGGACTGTGTTCTCCATGGGAGACACAAGGAACCTAAGAAAAGAAGTTGGTGGGCATTTTCTCCACACTCATCAGGGAGGGATAAAGATCACTTGACCCTTGCTTCAAGCAAATGACAGAGGTTCAGAAAGCTCTATTTCCCCTGAAATACATGAAATAGTTTCTGACTTATGAAAGTTATAACAAGAATCTGGCACTGTAACAACTCTGAAATGGCCATTAATAAAAGTATTAACTTAAAATATGAACTATACTTTCAACATGATGGTGGGACCACACTAGAAAGATGCTGCCACAACAACACATGTAAACGTGGGCTCCTGGCAAGCAGGTGGCTCATCATCATGTGCCTGAAATCCCATATATAATAATTCCACAGAAAATTTGAATCACAAATGTGAGGGGGGAAGTATGTGCAAAATGGAGGGTTGCAGGGTGGAGTGGCACATTCCTGTAATCCAGTTACCCAGGAGCCTGAGGAAGGAGGATGGTGAGCTGGAGGCCAGCCTGAGCAACAGAGCAAGACCATGTCTCAGAAAAAAAGGAGGGGGCTAACACACAATGGCCAGCCAGGTGGCTGGATCCAACAGATACCAAATCTTCTCAATAGGCTTTTTGGCATACAAAACAAGCTCTCTAAGAAAACCCACAATACAAATACAAGGACATGAAGAGTAAGGACAACTTCGCACTGATGACACTCCAGTACAAAGAGTCTCCCTAAGAACAACCAGGAGCTATCAGGCCCAGAGACAGCTGTGGAGTTGCATGTGTCTGAAAACTCCAGCAAGAATAGGATGAAGGGGTAATGGGTTTTCTCATACTACACCATGTTTTCTCTTCCTGGATTTCTCACAGTTCAACCAAACTTTCACTCAGCTTTCTCTTTTTCCCTTTTTCTCTACATTTTCCATTTATCCCATAGTCTCATTCATTATACTGAGTAATATGCACAAAGAGCAGTGATACCCTGAGGAAAAATTAAACAAGTCATTCAAAGAGATTTTTCTTGGGATAAATGGCAGGTAGTCACAAAGAATACCTTTCTACATACTTGCTGTGTTGGTCACCTTTTGTGCTGCTGTGACAATATACCCGACAGAACAAGTGAATGGACGAAGGATTTACTTCAGCTCATGTTTTCCAGGCTTCTATCCATGTTGGTGGGGAAGGGATGGCTGGGGAGGTGGCAGGAGCACATGGTGAAGGCTCCTCATATCACAGCAACAGCAAGCAGATCAAGAGCTTATCAGAATTAGGGGCTCAGGTAAAACTTCCAAAGGCCTTCCCCTAGTGACCTACTTCCAACAGCTAAGCCCCACCTCCCAAAGCTCCACAGTCTCCCAAAAGAGCACCACTCACTAGGGACTAAGCATTCAAGCACAAGACTTGGGGCCATTGTATATTCAAACCATAACACTTGTCTTTCATAGATTTGCTTTCTGAAACTAGATCTATTGCTGAATGGCCATGGAGTATAACCAAGTTCTTGTTCCTCCCTGTCCACATTCAACATGTCCTGTTTTAGCATAAATGGATCCATACATTTCCAAAAGAATATTGTGACCTTACTGGCTTCAGGGATTAATGTTTTGGTTAAATACCTCACTGTGAATTTTTGTCAGAGTAACAGGGGTCCTGAATGTCCACCCGATTCAAGGATCTGGCTGAGGAACAACATAGAAATAGGCTACCTGAGGTACAACCACCAAGTAACTTGCAAATGTAGAATCCTACCTCAAAGACAGGCCCAGATACTCAACATGTCACACCCCAAAGGCCTGAAAGAGTAACAGTGATGGAAAATGGTATTTGCTGATTTGAAGGGCTATACAAACTAACCATCCTGAATTGACAGGATACCAAATGCTGGGGTGAAATCAACAACAAAAAAAAAAAAGAAGAAGAAGAAGAAGTTTTGGTACAGGCTATGAAAACACAGTAAAAGCTCCAAGATAATGCCAACTGGTCAGCTGAGGAAGATTTCAGGCCGGAGATAATCCAATATAAAATTCTCTCAGAGAACAAAGAGAAGACTTCAAGCCCTGAGAGAGCAGAAGGAGGCCAATATGCAGCTGGGTCTACATGTACCCTGACAACTCATAAAATGATTTCATGGTGCAATATAGTCTTCCCACTACTTTCAAAATGTATAAAGTGGATAAGCAAATATATTAGCAGTGCTTACAACTAACCATGTAATATGTGGAGGTGATGTCAATCAGACATGTCTCTGAAAGTCTGCTTTGAACTGGAAGTCTTGGAATATAAAAGTTATACAGAGTCTCCAAGGCCAAAACAATGAAACTCCATATTCTTAAGTAAAGTAGTAGACCCTGCTAAAACCCTGACCAAATCTGAGTCTGCTAGCATTAGCCCATCACCTACCACAGAGAAATAAAAAGAACTGAAGTAGAAAGAGAAAAAAAGAAATTTTGAAGAGAGTAATCAGTTTTGTGAGCATACATTCCCTGACTTAAGTTTGAGCTTCCTCTCCCTCTCCCAAATCTTATCACTTCACATTCTATTTAAATAGGAGGTACCTACTGGGGAAATGCCACATTTGTAACACATACTGACTTCCTCAGTAATATGCTGTACTGAATCCTGGGCATCACTGTCCATGTTTCTTCAAGTTTTTCCTTAATAACTCAAGCCATCTTTCCATGGCACTTGGATGACATGGTTAGCAAACTATCTACCCCAAGTACCATGAAGCTCCCAAACATCAAGTATGTTTTAAAGATGGTACAGTTGTCTAATGGGTTGTGGTTAGTGAATCTAAATAAAAGACACAGTCCAGAGCTGGGTGTGGTGGCACATGCCTATAATCCTATGACTCAAGAAGCTGAGGCAGAGGATCACTATGAGTTCAAAGCCAGCCTGGGCTAGGCCAGCCTCAGCTACAGAGACTCTGTGCCCCCTAAAAAAGAAAAAATATAGTCCAATGGAGAATTACCTAACTTGATGTGTGACAAATGTGCCAAGCCTACATATCAGTGCATAGAACCTAAAGATCCCTTCTCCACTAAACTATTTATGTAGCACATTACAGACATTTCCAGGTTTTCTTAACATCATAAGAGGGATCGTGGGGGGGCATGAGAGGGTAATGAGAGAGGTGAATAGGAGCAGTATACAATGATCTGTATGTATGGAAATGCACACCAACTAAAAAGAATTACTAATAAAAAATTTTTAAAGAAAATTTTAAAAGATAAAAAAGATCACTAAATCTTGTTATTGGGCCAGTTCCTGGATTGTAAATGGATCACAGATCTTGTTGCATAGTCTATCCAGACAACTACACTGATAGCCTATGTAAGAAATGTCTGATCAGTTTCATTCCCTAAGGATCCTTATCCATGGGTATCCATACTGGGCAAAAACAGCATGCATAGAGCATGCACTGATGAAACTGGGATTGTAGCAGCTCGGGAGATGTTTCTCCTTTCTGTTTTTTTTTAAATATTATGTTACTTCTATAATTAAATAAAATCTGACATTTACATTAAAAACCATATGAGATATTATCTCATCCTGTTAGAATGGCTATTATTACAACAATAAAAAATCACTAATGCTGGCAAGGATATGAAGATAAAGCAACTCGCATACACTGTTGGTAGGAATATAAATTAGTACAACCATTATGGAGAATAGTATGGAGATTCCTCAAAAAACTAAAAGTATATCTCCCATAACTATCCCACTTCTGAGTATATATCCAAAGGAAATGAAATCAACATACCAAAGAGATACTTGTACATCCAAGTTTATTGCAGCCTTGTTCACAATAGGTGAGATATGAAATCAAACTAGGTGCTCATCAATGGATTAATGCATAAAGAAAACGTGATATATATGATGGCACCTAACAACAACAAATACACACACACACACACACACACACACACACACACACAATGGAATATTACTCAGCCATAGTTGTTGTTAGGTGCTGTCAAGTCAGTATCTGGCTCATAGGGACCCTACTACAACAGATGAAATACTATTGTTGTGCTTCTCTGCTATTCATAGGGGTTTTCAATGGCTGATTGTTTTTGGGAGTGGGTTCCTGGGTCCTTCTCCCAAGCCTACAGCACCTAGTGTTCCCAGGTGGTCTCCCATCCAAGTACTAACCAGGTTCAACCCTGCTTAGCTTCCGAGATCTGACAGGATCAGATGCTACAGTGGTACAGCTGCAGGCTCAGCCATAAAGAATTAAATCTTATCATTTGCAGCAAAAGGACACTATATTAAGACACTATATTACAGGAAACAATCCAGACACAGAAAGATGTGTACTGTGTGTTCTCTCTCAAATGTGGAAGCAAAAAAAAAAAAGTTGACCTAAATGTAGAATAGTGATTACTAGAAGGAAGGGGGAGAGGAAGGGAGAAAAAGGGAGGCCAGATTTGATCAGTGCATTCTGTATGCATGAATTTAAACACCATATTTAACTCCATTAATATGTATAATTACTACATGTAAGCCAAAAGAATTTTTAATGTAAAAAGGAGTATTTGAGAGGGCTGTTTCCCAGAGAGAGCACCACAGCCCTCATCCCTACCCACTGAGCAGATTGTACTTTTCCAAGTATAGATAAAGGATATATTTTGATATTGAAAAGATACAGTAACCTATTGTTTATGAACTTCCTTTAACTTAACTGATGCATCCTACAGTCAGAACTAGGCATCCTCAGGAACCAGGGGTTTCAAAGCTAAATAAAAAACCAAACTACTGACACAGACATTGCCACCAAAACAGCAGCATTACAAGGGCGACCAGATGCTCTTTACGTTGACACTTTAATGTCTTGTTTACTTCTTCTATGGATATACTACTTTCACTTCAAAATGGATGTTTCTTGAGTAGCCCATTTTGTTGATGTCATCATTCAGGACCTATGCCATAATAGAGAAGTCAGGGCTTGACCATGTTACCTTCTTTGTATCTATCAATGTCCACTAGCAAGCAAGGAGTACTCTTCAAATCAGGTGCTACAAACCTATCCTGAATGGTGTCATTACATAACAAATGTGAGGGGGGAAAGTATGTGTAAAATGGAGGGTTGCAGGGCGGAGTAGCACATTCCTGTAATCCATTTACCCAGGAGCCTGAGGAAGGAGGATGGTGACCTGGTGGCCTCATCTTTTTTCTACAGGTTCAAGAATTCAGACACTGATCTCAGTCCAGTCTGCAAAAATTTCAGTCATCAAATGTCCACCACAGATGACTGGCCAAGGTCTGAAGTAGATCTGTACAAATTATTGGAGAAATTCTAAGGTATGTCCCTGGACAAATGAAATACCTTTTGAGTAATCTGAGGTTTTAAACTGAGCAGGATTTTTTGACCATCTTAACTATTTTTAAATTTTAATTACCATATAATGTAATGGGCTTCATTATGGTATTTTCATACAACTATATAATGTACTTTGCTCTTATTCACCCCTTCATTACCTCCCCTTGTTGCTGTCATCCCCCTCCCAGTATTATTCCCTTCCCCAAATAGATCCCCTTATACTTTCAAGTCATATATAATACATTTTGTGTGTGTATGTGTGACATATATACATATATATATATATATATATATACACACATATGCTTTTTAAAAAATAAATCTCGGTTCCACATATGAGAGAAAATGTACCTGTCTTTCTGAGTCTGGTTTATTTTGCTTAATATGATGATCTTCAGTTTCACTCATTTTCCTGCAAATGACATAATTTCATTCTTCTTTTTGTTGTTGTTAGGTGCTTTCAAGTTGGGTCCGACTCATAGAGATCCTATGTACTACAGATGAAACATTCCTCAACACTGTCCCATGCCTGGCACTATTGTCAGTGTTCCTCTTCTATTGAACCCAGGGCTTCATGCTTGCATGCTTTGCAAGTGCTGGACCACTGAGCTGCTGCCTCCAAAACATTTTTTTACTTTTTTGAGATAGGGTCTCGCTAAATTATGCAGACTGCCTCTGGTCTTGAACTTGTGATCCTCCTGCCTTTGCCTCCAGAGCCACTGGGATTACAAGCATGTGCCATCGCACCTGGCTATTCATAGAGTTTTCAATGGCTGATTGCTTCAGAAGTGGGCAGCCATGTCCTTCTTCCAAGCCTACAGCACCTGGTATTCATAGGTGGTCTCCCATCCAAGTCCTAACCAGGCCCGACCCTGCTTAGATTCCAAGAGCTGACAAGATTGGACACCAGGGTGGTGTGGCTGTAGATTCATTCTTCTTTAGAGTTGAATAAAATCCCATAGTTTCTATATACCTAACTTTTTATCCATTCATCTCTTGATGGAAATCTAGCTGAGCAAGATCTTTATGTGGAGTAAAAAAATCATTCAATACTGAACAAATTCATGATACGTAGTAGAAAACAGGTTTGTGGGAATTTTTAGTCCACAACTTTTCTTAAAAACACTTGTGAATGGTTTCTGAGCATCAGCCCACATGTTTTTCAAGAACTCTACTTTGTAGCTGATTGTTGATTCTTTTTGGATTAATATGCAAACTTTGGTTACAAAAATATTTGCTTACAGAGGACAATGGTATGTATCCTTAGTGCTTCCAATCAGAATAATGTCACCCATGAAATGGTAGCAAATAAAATTCCAGTGAAATTTCAATTTTTTCCATCCCTCAGCCTATACAACAGTGAAAAATCAAGAGAAATTTAAGGTCACTAAAAAGTCAGTATGTTGAATGTGTGCTGTACTCCAAGCCCTGTGAAGTCTAAAAATCTTTGATAAGGATGCAATAGGATCTAAAGAAAAACATAGGTTCATCTGTGACTGAGAACCAGGTTCCCCAAACTGGACTAAGTCACCACTATGATGTTTGGAAGTGCAGAAGCATGGAGGACAGCTGTAACATTGAACTTGAGGCACTCCCCACTGTGAGGCATCAAATATTATTGGCATTTTTCACCAGCCACCTACTGGTTGTATAGAGTAACAGACTATATTAAAGTGTCTGCCACCATTAATTTCTTGACTGATGTAAAGACCTCCTTTCATCCCCTGCTCCCAACCTGTTATCCTTCACTGATTTACTGATACCTCATGTCTGGGCTGGGGAAACCTGGAGAAACCTACTTGTCAACTAGTCCCACTATCACTGTTTTAATTATGGCATTTCTCCATTGAGAACATCCTTTACAATTGAGAGAAGAATTACACCTACTTAAAACCTCTCCTCTCACAATACACTAGCAGTGTCCATTACAATTCACATGTATTAGTGGTCTCATTTTGCATGTGTTTTGGTCCTACACCCTTGCACCTCCCAAAAAAGAAAGTTTTGTGTTTTCCATGTAGACATGTGGACCTTGAGAAAGTAAGTGCAGAAAACACTTTCTTGGGCTGGGGATATAGTTCAGCGGCAGAGAACTTGCCTAGCATGTGTGAAGCCCTGGGTTCTATTCCCAGCACTGAAAAAAATATTTTTTCTCCATGCTGAAGAATTATGGACACTGATTGTTGTTGTTGTTGTTGTTGTTGTTGTTGTTGTTGTTAGGTGTCATCAAATCACTTTACCTTTTCTTCAAGCAAATGACAAAGAGCTTCAAAAAGTTTGTCTTATGTACTAAGGATTAATATCTGGTTCACAGCAGAACTGGGCCCATATAAGAAGGTAAGATAAGAGGGAAAAGTTGAGAGTAAGTTGCATTTTAACATTAAGAAAAAAGGACAGTACTTTCCAAAGTCCACATGTGCACCATGGTCAGTGCTGACACTGTATTAAAATTAACGCACTCAAGAAAATCCCTTGGAAAGAAAACAAGGAACACAACAAGAGGGTGGGTCACAAATTCCAAAGGAACAGGACAGGGATAACTGAGTGGCCAGTCAGAGGATAGGCTCATTTCTGAAAGCTTATGTCAAATGGGATATTAAACACATGCACTCTCAGGTAAGAGACTTGGCAGTTTTCTTTTGTGTTAAATTATGTCCTCCAAAATTAATTTATTAAGGTGCTAACATCCAAAGCTTAGACCACAGCCTTATGTAGAAATAAGGTCTTTACAGAAGTGATCAAATTAAAGCACAGTCGTCAGGAAGGCCTAATCCAATATTACTGGTGTGCTTATACAAAGAGGGAATTTGAGCCAGGCACCATGGCCTATGCCTATAATCCCAGCTACTCAAGAGGCTGAGTCAGGAGGATCATGAGTTCAAGGCCTGAGGCAGCCCTGCAACCTAATGAGACCCTGTCTCAAAAAAAAGAGGAAAAAAAAGAAAAACTGTCTGGGGGTACAAGTTAGCGGCAGAGCACCTGCCTAGTATTTCAGAAGCACTGTGTTCAACCCCCTAGTACTAAAAAAAGAAAGGGAATTTGAACATAGAGACATTTATAGGAAGAATTCCATGTGAACATGAAGGTAGTCATCTATAAGCCAAGTAGAAAAACCAGGAAAAGATTCTCCCTCACAGTGAACCAGATACCAGTACCTTGATTTCCAACTTCCAGCCTTAGAAATGTGAGGTGATAAATTTTCATATGTTAAACCACCATTACTTTTTGTTAGAGCACCATTAGAAAATTAATACAGACCCCAGCTGGGTGCAGTGGTGCATACCTTCTAGCTATTTGGAAGGCTGAGGCAAGAAGATCACAAGTTTGAGGTCAGAGGCAGCCTGCGCAATTTAGCATGACCCTGTCTCAAAATAAAAATAAAAATAAAAATAGGGCCTGAGAATGAGATTCAGTGGTGGAATACTTGCCTACCATGTGTGAGGCCCTGGGTTCAACCCCTAGTACCACAAAAAAAAAGAAAATTAATATAGACTCCAAAGGCCAATTCAAAAATATCCACTCTGCCCAGATTATAAAGTAAGGTTCTAAATGACCTTATAAATTAATGCACCCAAATAGATTCTGCAGGTATGAGTACATCATCCACCACAGAGACATAAAAGAGTGAGGTGGAAGGGGAAAATAATTTTGAAAGATAAAATTTTCCATATGGTATGGATTTTCTTCTCAGAGGTGAATCTAGGCCTCCTCAAACTCTCCCCAACTTCCATCACTTAAATAGGCGATGCTGATTGGGAAAATTCCCCATCTAGATCCCAACTAACTTTCTCAAACCTATGTTCCACTGAGAGTTGAGCAATGGTGTCCACTTCTTTTTTATGATTTTTATGTTCTTGTATATCAGTTAAAAACAAATTTAACTTAATAAAACTTGCTTTCAAAACTAATATAAACTGAACGTGGTGGTTCACTCTTGTAATCCCAGCAACTCAGGAGGTGGAGACAGGAGGGTTGCGAGTTCAAGGCCAGAGGCAGCCTGTGGAATTTAGCAAAACCCTGTCTATAGATAAAAAGTGTTTAAATGGGCTTGGGGTGCAGCCCATTAGTATAGCGCTTACAAAGTACGTGTGAGGCCCTGGATTCAACCCCCAAGTACCAAGAAAAAAACATTAACATAAAAAGTATAAATTTTTAAAAGAATATAACCAAAAGTACATCATAGTATTCACTTAAGTGGTTCACATTGTGTATGTGCATATTGTGTTTGTTCTGTATACTCCCATGGGACTCCCACAGTTGTAAATGAACTGCTTTTTCTTCTTGAAAATGTATCTGATTCCTTATTAAATGACACCTGCTATGTGGGATGACAAAGGACTAAATAATCCATTGTATAACTCACAAGGTACCCCATAGCTGGGTATTTTCTCATTACAAAGGTCATCTCTAATGACTGATATTTTTGTTTGTTAGTTGTTGTTGTTGTTGTTAGGTGCCGTCAAGTCAGTATCCGACTCATAGCGACCCTCAGAGGGTTTTCAATAGCTGACTGTTTCGGGATTGCCTTGGGAGTGGATTGCCAGGCCCTTCTCCCATTTTGGGGGTACTGGGAATTGAACTCAGGACCTCAGAGACTGCAGAGCAGCACTCTACCCACTGAGCTAAATCCCAGCCCCTTGTTTGTTAGTTAGGTGCTGCCAATTCATGCCCCAACTCATAGCAACCCTATGTACAACAGAACGAAACACTTCGGAACACTGTGCCATCCCCAACACTATGTTTGTGCTTCTCTGCTATTTAAGGAGTTTTCTGATCATGCATGTTAAATGACTCCAAATACTAAAAACATGTGCAGCTAAATATCCCTACATAAAATTCCTCTACCTCAGCCAGGTGCCATGATGCACACATGTGTAATCCCAACAGCTCAGGAGGCCAAGACAGGAACACTACAAGACTGAGGCCAGAGGCAGCCTGTGTAACTTAGCAAGATCTCATCTCAAAATAAAAAAGTAAAAAGAGTTTGGGGATCTAGTTCAGTGGTAGAGCACTTGCCTAGCAAGGGTGAGGCCCTGGGCACAAGTCTTCAGTACTACAAAATATAAATAAATAAAATTCTTCCATCTCCTATTCAGGCAGGGTTAACAATGACATAATCAGAAAGGGATCTATTACAGTACATGCCAAGCTTCTACACAGGGGACCCAGATGCCCTCACTCTTCAACTGTGCTGCTGGTACTCTGGCCCATTTTCCAAGAATCATAAGGTCTTATTTGGGGGCCTGGTTCCAAAATGTAGATGAACTGCCATGCCTTGTTACATAGTGTCTTCCTGTGTGGTCAAGATCTTAACCTGTGTAGAACATGTCTGATCAGAATGTTGATTCCCAAGAATTTCATTCTTTAAAGGATCCATATTCTTGTGTCCATAATGAAGGCACGAACAGGAGGAATTAATCTGCCATCAATTGATAATGCTTGCCCTCAGAGAGGCTGAGACTTAACCAATTGCTGTTTACTACCAGGGACCAGGCTGTACCATCAGCTCACGGGGGTCTGCCATGAAGCAGTCAAAATGGAACAATGTGCATTTGGGGAGATGTTTTCAAGGGCAAGCAACAAACCTCATATCTCTAACCATTAAGCAGGATGATCTTTTCCATACACAGAGGAAAGAAGTTTTCTTTGCTGTGGTGCATCTACTGAAACTCATTAAAACTTGTTGGTGTTGTTAGGTGTCATCAAGTCGGTACCCGACTCATAGCGACCCTGTGTACAACAGGTGAAACACTATTTTCAGTGCTTCTCTGATGTTCATAGGGTTTTCAATGGTGGATTGATTTTTTGGGAGTGGGTTGCCAGGTCCGTCTCCCAAGCCTACAGCACCTGGTGTTCCATGGCAGTCTCCTATCCAAGTACTAACCAGTCCCGACTCTGCTTAGCTTCTGAGATCTGAAGGGATAGGATGCTACAGGGCTATAGCTGCAGGCTCATTAAAACTAGTTAGCCTAAATTTGGTGGATGCATCCACATGGGACTCCAGGGTGTATAAAAGTCAACAGAAAACAAAATGTTGACACTGTACAACATCCCAATTTCCTACACTGCTTTACTCATACCCAGTGACTGACCTGCTGACGGGCTCCTAGCTGACCACTCATCCTGTACGGAAAAATTGGGAGGAAATTGGCAAAAACTCCCAAACTGGGAAAATGGCATTTGAATGTCTGGTTTTGTAAGTTAGAAATCTAGGGAAAATGAAAGTAACTTGGTTGCACGTTTGTACAAAACCCTTCCTGATTGGACAATTGGACTGAAAGCTGATTGGCTCAGGCCATTCCGTGGGTGAACTATATAAAGAGCTGCACTGCGCCAGCTCAATCCCTTTTTTTGGCACAGCCTTTCTGGCATCCCTTTCTGAGCCTTCTTGCCTGTTCCTGCCTGGACCACCGATGAGGAAGCACCTCTCCCGCTGCTCTCCCCCGGACCTTCGGTGAGGAAAAAACACTCTCCCGTTGCAATCATCGACAAGGAAAGGAACCTGCTCTCCATTTGATCACTGAGGAAGCAACATCTGTCTCCTCCAGACCACTGAGACGACCAACACAGGTGTTTGCCCCGGGAAGGCAAAATCGCCTGAGGCTTTTCCTTTCTCCCGTCTCCGCCGGGGTCCTGAGGGCCGCAGGAGTCTGCACCCCTCACCCGAGGGTCCCAAATGAATTGTGTTTAGTATCTGTGTGCGCGGCGGCGCAGCCTGTCCGAACCTCCAGGCCGGACCGGGAGGCGCTTGCCCCACACATCCCACTACTACTGTGCGAATCATGGCATTTCCCCCATATGGAACATCTCTTACAAGCAAGAGAAGAATTAGGTACACTTAACACAACTCTTCCAACAATATACTGAATAAACTGGTTACAACATCCTCCATATTTTGGTCCAAAAGAGTCCCCTCCAATAAACTCACATCAGTCCATAATCCAATTTGAGAGTTATTTCCTCAACAAGTGTAATTTTTATTGTTCATGAGGTATTCAAGGCACCACAGTGGTTTATGCCCCAAACTTTGTAAGGAATGAAAAAGCTTGAAAAAAAATAAGTGAGTTTATGTCTCCCACATACTCTTAACCAGTGCATAAAACCTCCAGTTTCAGTTACAGAACATTTATGTTCTCAACCTCTGCCCAAACTTGGTTCTCCTTGAAAAATAAATGTCTGGGTAGAAGGGGTGATGTTGGATGCAGGAAGTAAAAGTCAGATCTTAGCATGACAAATCTCAGCAAGTTTTTCTACTTCTTCTTGGTCCTCTGCCTATCATTATGCAGGTACTTAAGGCCAGACTGGCTTTGAATATGGGTTTCATTGTTAGAGAACCAGATAATCTCTACTCCTTCCCCTCTAGCACAACTGGTAGGGCTTCTTCATCAACTACCCAAGAAAGAACCCTCCATAGTCTCATTGAGTATTTGCCCAAAACTATCCTAAATGTCTCTTTCTTCCTGCTCTCTGTAGGAGTAAAAGTCAGTAAGTCTCTGCACAACCTACCACTCTTGATCAAGAGCATTTTAGGTGCCGGGCACAGTGGCGCATGCCTGTAATTCCAGCAGCTCAGGAGGCGGAGGCAGGAGGATCACAAGTTCGAGACCAGAGGTAGTCTGCATAACTTAGTGAGACCCTGTCTCAAAAAGTACAAAAATGGGCTGAGGGTGCAGCTCAGTAGTCCAGCACTTGCAGAGCATGCAGGCACGGGGCCCTGGTTTCAAAACCCAGTACCACAAAAAAAAAAAAAAAAACTATTTTAGGTGTATTCATGGCTATACTTCAGAAACAAGTCACTTCAAATTCCCCATGACAAAGATGGGTGGTCAATAACTTAAGAATGCTTTCTTTATATATAATAGGCTCTTCTCACTTTAATCCCAGCAAGAATCACTCATGTGAATAAGCAGGGGTTTATGGACAAATGTGACGGAACACATGCCTGCTAGCCACTTCAGAATTTAGCAGTATGCTCTATAACTGTATATCACTATTGTGGATACTAAGGTGTTTTACACTCCACAGTTCTATTCTGGGGGTGGGGGATGGGGGGACAGTCTGGTATCTAAGAGGATCATGGAGTACGTGAAAAACTAGTACATGAAAACCATAAACTGGTGATACAGAGAAGAGCAGGATATAAGGTGATATGCCACATGCATATGAGCTGTGCTGCAAGCTATTCCATTTGTGACAGCTAAGGATATGTACTGGGTCACCAGGATAATAAAACAGAGACTTTTTTCCTTATGCGTGGATGACATCATGGAGTTCTTCCTAATGGAACACACATAAGTCATAAGATGATCCCATTCTGGGATGAAACTTGCCTGCCCATCACCCACCACATTTTTCTCTGTAAAACTCAGACTTCCATGACTATAGACCCATGGTAAATTATGAGAGGAGGAATAAGATGGCTGAGGCAAGTGCAATATCTTCAATAAGCATCATTCATGACCCTAGACTCAGCAGGACAAAGCGACAAGTGTCTGACTCACGTAGGAATAAGCTAGAAGTGCAGCTGCCCCTGCCAGAACATATAATAAGGTGGCTAACTTAGAAGCAACCTGGATTTCTTCCTCCTGCTTTAATTTCTATGGTTAATAAGAAGCTGTAAAATACTGAGGATTGCCTTTTTATACTTATCATCTCACTTCAGCTACAATACATAGCAAAGGCCTTAAAATATCTGCCATGCAAAAGTGAAGAAACTTAGGCTCAGAGGGATTAAATACCTCTCCCAAGGCCAAAGGCCCAATTAGTGACAGAGATCAGATTCAAATTTCAAAGGCCTCACATGAAAGCATGTAATCTTAAAAAAAAGAGAGATTTCACATCAGATGGAGGTGCCACACCAGGATCTTCTGGGCAGGTTAATATCCTTTCTTACAGCTCTCCTCAGGCCAAAGTAATACAGATGCACTCATATTTCTTGAAGGGATTGTCAATCATTCTGTATCCTATGAAAGAGAAGTATCTGAAGTGGAAAATACATAAGCAAATACACCAGCAGTGCCTAATACTAAGGGTGTAGTGGCTAAAGGATCAAAGAAGCAAACATGTCACCAGAAATCTGCACTGAACAGGATGTTGAGAGCAACACATCACTTCGAGGGTACTTGGGAGCTTGTCCTCCAAGGCAAGCACGAAAGCCCAGAACAATGCTCATTGAGCAGAATTCCCTTTCCTTGTACACTATAAACACTCTAGGGTGGAAGAGAGTACACACTTGCACAGACCACATACTCCATTGGCCTTTGTTGTTGTTAGGTGCTGTTGAGTTGGGTCTAACTCATAGCAACCCCATATGTAACAGAATGAAACACTACCTGACACTGTGCCATGCCTGGCACTACATCAGGGCTTCTCTGCTATTCATAGGGTTTTCAATGTCTGATTGTTCAGGAGTGGGCTGCCAGGTCCTTCTCCCAAGCATACAGCACCCAGTATTCCTAGGTGGTCTCTCACCTACGGACTAACCAGGTGTGACTCTGCTTAGCTTAAAAGTCCATGAACCAGACCTGGTTCATCCACAAGAAACTTGGGGTACTGATTCCACCAAGAATCCCAAGTATATGTCCCAAGCCCTCCACCTAAAACAGCCATACTTAGAGAGTCAGGATATATTTTAAGTGTTCTGAAACATCATTAATGTAAAGTATACGTTTTTCCAGGATATGCCACTTCCAGTCTAACACAACAAAAACTAATTCATGAAATTTTAATTTGACCCTTCACTGAGGAGAGGCCAGGATGTAACAACCCCTATTCTTGCTTTGTTACTCTCTTGATCTCCATCATCTCCACTAAAAAGCTAGTAATAATCTTGGAAATGGACCATGCATGGTGGCAGTGGTGGAGAAGCACCATGAATAAAACCACAAATAGCAACATTGCCTTGTTATACTCAAAGTAACTGAACTGCTAGTATTGGATGTTATATTAATGACTTAATTTCAGGAATACTATTGAGTGCCTCCAGTGGTGTTAATATACTATAAGCCATTATCTTACAATGTAGGAATGTAAACAAGTGCTATGAATGGAAAACAAAATCGTAAGGGCATCACTTCTTTATTTGGGTGACTGTTTCTTGAGGTTTGGCAGGTTAATCTTTTAGAACCTATTTCTCATAAATTAGGTTCTCTCTGTTCCCAATGCAAACTATCAATAAGTATCTAAGGTGATGATATGTAAATTACCCTCATCTGAACATTATACATTAAATATATGCATTGAAATGTCATAATTTACCCTATAAATATGGAAAGTTGTTTTTGTTGTTGTTAGGTGCTGTCGAGTCAAGTCTGACTCATAGTGACCCACTGTACAACAGAACAAAACACTCCCTAACACTGTGTCATGCCCAGCACTATGTCAGTGTTTCTCTGCTATTCATAGGGTTTTTAATGGCTGATTGTTTTCAAGATTACTTGAAGAGTGGTTTACCACATCCTTCTCCCATTTTTGTGGCACTGGGGATGTAACTCAGGGCCTTAGAGAGCACAGAGCAGCACTCTACCAACTGAGCAAAACCCCAGCCCCATATAGAAAATTACTATGTCTTAATTTAAAATAAAAATGTATTTTAAAACAAGAAATCCTTCTTTCTAAGGAATAAAGCATGCTGTCCTCAACCCTTCAAATCAAAAATAATGGGACTGGAACACTTCTGGTGAGGTTTTGGTCTTCCTTTTAGTCTTAGGCTATCAGCAGGTGAGAAACTGTGAATATCATTGCATTATCATCTGAATATATAATTTAATCCAACCCATGAGGGCAAATAAACTTCAATCATATAGACTCGATGGTATTTAAAGACAGCCTTGTCATATCCACCACTGTGCACAAGGCCCTTGAGTGAACACAATGGACTCTGAGATTGTTAAAATATCTGGAAAATTGAGGAATAAGAAGACTGCTGCCACATTGAGTGAGTTCGAATTCACAGTGAGGTTTCAGGTACCTTTCACGTTCATTATGGGGTGATTTACCTTCTTTAAAGCATATCCATCTCCATTGGTTGCCCTACTATTAATACCATAGTGTCATCCTTGGGTAGCCTGGTGGGGTACAACCTGACCATGCATCCTACTAACACTGTTCCGATAATTGCATTTACTTGTTTGTTACATCTCTTGCAATCAAGAAAAGCATTACATGTTGTTGTTGTTAGATGCCGTCGAGTCGAGTCCGACTTATAGCGACCCTATGTACAGCAGATCGAAACACTTGTCGATTCTGTGCCAGGCAAACGATCTTACTTATGTTTAAGCCCATTGTTGCAGACACTGTGTCAATCCATCTGATGGAGGGTTTTCCTCTTTTGCGTTGACCTGCCACTCTTCCAAACATGATGTCCTTCTCCAGGGATTGATCTCTCCTGACTACATGTCCGAAATATGTAAGACGCAGTTTGGCCATTCTTGCTTCCAAGGAGCACTCTGGTTGCACTTCTTCTAGGACAGATCTATCTATTGGTTCTTTTGGCAGTCCATGGTACATTGAATAGACGTCTCCAGCACCACAATTCAAAAGCATCAATTCTTTTTCTGTCTCCCTTGTTCAATGTCCAGCTTTCACAACCATATGATGCCACTGAAAATACCATGGCATGAGTCAGGCACACCTTCATCTTCAGTGTGACATCTTTGCTTTTCAATACTCTAAAGAGATCTTTTGCCACAGCTTTTCCTAGAGCAATGCATCTTTTGATTTCTTGACAGCTGCTTCCATGGGTGTTTATTATAGAGCCAAGCCAAGGAAAATCTTGTACAACCTCAATCTTTTCTCCATTTATTGTGAACTTGTGTGCTAACCCAGTCTTAAGGATTTTTGTTTTGTTGATGTTTAGTTGTAACCCATATTGAAGGCTATGATCTTTGATCTTCATCAGTAAATGTTTTAAATCCTCTTCACTTTCAGCAAGCAGACTTGTGTCATCTACATAACGCAGGTTGTTAATGAGTCTTCCTCCAATCTTGATGCCACGTTCTTCCTCATAAAGTCCGGCTTCTCAGATTATTTGCTCAGCGTATAAATTGAAGAGATAGGGTGAAAGTATACAGCCCTGACACACACCTTTCTCAACTTTAAAGCACTCAGTGTTTCCTTGTCCTATCTGAACAACTACCTCCTGGTTCATGTACAGATTCCTCATGAGCACAATGAGGTGTTCTGGTATTCCCATTTTCCGAACTGTTATCCATAATTTGTTATGATCCACACAATCAAATGCTTTTGCGTAGTCAATAAAACATAGATAGACATCTTTCTGATATTCTCTGCTTTCAGCTAATATCCACCTGACATCAGCAATGATGTCCCTGGTTCCCCACCCTCTTCTGAATCCCGCTTGATTTTCCGGTAATTCCCTGTCTATATACTGTTGCAGTCGCTTCTGAATGATCTTTAGAAGAATTTTGCTGGTGTGTGATATTAATGATATTGTCTGATAGTTTGCACATTCAGTTGGATCCCCTTTTTTGGGAACAGGCACAAATACGGACCTCTTCCAGTCAGTTGGCCAAGTAGCAGTCTTCCAAATCTGTTAGCATAAACATGTTAACACCTCCAGTGCTGCATCTGTTTGTTGAAACATCTCTATTAGTATCCCATCAATTCCCGGAGCCTTATGTTTTGCCAGTTCTTTCAAGGCAGCTTCCACTTCGTCCTTCAACACCATTGGTTCCTCTTCATATGCAACCTCTTGGAATGGTTGGTCATCTACCAATTCTTTCTTGTAAAATGACTCTGTGTATTCTTCCCATCTTCTTTTGATGTTTCCTGCATCATTTAATATTTTCCCTGTAGAATCTTTCACTACTGCCACTCGAGGCTTGAATTTTTTCTTCACTTCCTTAAGCTTGAGAAACACAGAGCGTGTTCTTCCCTTTTGGTTTTCTGCCTCCAGTTCCTTGCACATGTTATTATAATATTTGGTTTTGTCTTCTCAGGCTGCCTTCTGAAATCTTCTGTTTAGTTCCTTAACTTCATCATGTCTTCCTTTTGCTTTAGCTGCTCGACGTTCAAGGGCAAGGTCCAGTGTCTCTTTTGACATGTAATTTGGTCTTTTCTTTTTTTTCTTGTCTTTTTAAGAACTTTTTGCTTCCTTCTTGAATGATATATTTTACGTCATGCTACAACTCTTCTGGTCTTCTATCATTTGTGTCTAATGCACTAAACCTATTTTTGAGGTGGTCTCTGAACTCAGGTCGGATATACTCAAGGTCATACCGTGGCTCTCATATACTTGTTCTCATTTTCTTCAGCTTCAGTTTCAACTTGCATATGAGAAGTTGATGGTCTGATCCACAGTCAGCACCTGGTCTTCTTTTGACATTTTGTACAGAGCTTTTCCATCGTCTTTTTCCACCTATGTAGTCAATTTGATTCCTGTATGTTCTATCTGGTGAAATCCATGTGTATAGTCTCCACTTATGATGTTGAAAAAACATATTTGCAATGAAAAGGTCATTTGTCTGACAAAATTCTATCATGCGATCTCCAGCTTTGTTTCTGTCACCAAGACCATATTTTCCAACTACTGAGCCTTCTCCTTTGTTTCCAACCTTTGCATTCCAGTCACCAGTGATTATCAGTATGTCTTGATTGCATGTTTGATCTATTTCAGATTGCAGAAGCTGATAGAAGTCTTCCCTTTCTTCATTTGTGGCCTTAGTGGTGGGTGCATAAATTTGAATAATAGTCACATTAACTGGCCTTCTTTGTAGGCATATGGATATTATTCTATCACTGACAACATTGTATTTCATGACAGATCTTGAAATGTCTTTTTTGATGATGAATGCAACCCCATTTCTCTTTCATTTATCATTCCCAGCATAGTAGACCATATGATTGTTGGACTCAAAATGGCCTATGCCGGTCCATTTTAGCTCACTGATGCCTAGAATGTCAGTGTTTATGCGCTCCATTTCTCTTTTCACAATTCCTAATTTGCCTAGATTCATACTACGTACATTCCATGTTCCAATTATTAATGGATGTTTACAGTTGTTTCTCCTCATTTCGAGTAGTGCCACATCAGCAAGTTGAGCACCCTGGGGCTTTACTCCATTTCCATCATCATGGTAGACTCCACTTGGAGGAGGCAACTCTTCCCCAGTAGTCTTTTGAGTGCCTTCCAACCTGGGAGCCTCATTTTCCGGCACCATATCTGACAGTGTCTCTTTGCTATCCATAGGGTTTTCAATGGCTAGTTGTTTCGGAAGTGGCTCGCCAGGTCCTACTCCCTAGTCTGTCTTAGTCTGGAAGCTCAGGTGAAAACCTGTCCACCATGGGTAACCTTGCTCATGTCCGAGGTTACGGTGGCAGAGCTCTCCGCCTCATTGCAACATGCAAGCCCCCACAGTGTGGCAAACTGACAGACATGTGGGGGCAGATTGCCCTCACATCCAAGCATTACATAGGCTTAACAAATCTCTTCTTGCAAAATACTCAGCGCTATCAGTTATAAAATTATGTACCTGTATTGGTCCTCTGTGTATTGGGGGCTGGCTTGTGAGCCTCCACTATCCTGCAGAGGTAAATCATGTTCTCCATGTGGACATACAGACTCTGACAGAGAAAATGTGGCAATATTTTTACCCAGAAAAGAAACAAATTTCAAGTCTACTTTGCTTCAAGCACATGACAAACAGTTATGAAGAACTTGTTTCAGGTCTCACACAGTTTGGAAACACCAGTATTAGTATCTGGCTCATGCAATAAACTCAAGAACCTGGGACTGAAGCTGCCCCTCTCAGAGGGTATAATAGAAGTGCTCAGTTTTATGTGAGTGGAACTTCTATGCAAAAGAACTTCATATGCAAAAGAAAGGGCATTATGTATCAAAATCCACATGTGGACACTACCATGGTGAGTGGACTGAAAATGTACTAAAGGAAATCACTTGAGGAATCCTCAGACAGAAAAAGGAGAACACAAAATGATTGGTCACAAAATTTCAGGGCTAACATCCTGAAACAGCCATTGAAAAGCCTATGAGGGTTGCTAGGAGTCAGACATGACTCGATGGCACACATAAATTACATCTAGTGGCCAGACAGAGGAAAGGTACAATCTTGAAATCCTGCATTGAATGGGATTTCGAACACATGCAGTATGAAATAAGAGATATTGCAGATGCTCTCTTATGGAAATAGTCTTTACAAAAATAAATAATTTAAAATGAGGTAATTAGCATAGTCCTAATCCAGTATAAACCTGAAACCATACCACTGTGGTGTCTAATCCCGTCAGATCTTGGAAGCTAAGCAGGGTTGGACCTGGTTAGTATTTGGATGCTGTAGGCTTGGGAGACGGACTCAGAAACCCACCCCCCAAATGCTCCTGGCATTTTCCCATAACCCACTTCAAAGACATAAAATAGCTTAGGTGAAAGAATACAAAATTTTTAGAGAGAGTTGTCAATGTAATAGACATATTATCCACCATCATGAGTCTGGGCCACTCCCCTAACTCCCAAAATGTTTAATTAAATCCCTCCTGGAAATTTCCACTTTTAAACCAAAACTGACTTTCTTAACCATATGCTCTACTTACATCCAAGCACTGATTGTCTGATTCTCTTTCTCATTGTCTTCTTTGAGTATCTGAGCCATCCTTCTAGTGGTACTTGATACCTGGCTATTTTACAGAGCATAAATAATCCAGAAAATACCCTATGTAGCTCAAAATGGTGGATATAACTTCAAACACGAAGTAATGTCTAAGCATCCTTCCTGGCATAAAATTCTCTGACCCTCTCAGAAAGTAGATTTGACAGTACCATCTCCAGCAAAGGTATGTAGTGAAGCCCATGAAAAGGGTATACTTAAGAGGAAGGCAGGGTGCCAATCTAGTACCTCTGGTTATAGGATCTGGAGACTCTACTGTACTCAACTGTACAACTGGCATTCAGCCCAAATATCCAGGATTCCTTTACCTTATGTGCTCAAATCACTAGGTCTTGTTTGGGCCATGTCCCAAGTTGTAGATGGGCTATAATGCCTTTTTGCACAGGCTGCCCATTTGGCACTGGTCCTAATCTGGGCACAAATGCTTGATGAACATATTGATTCCACTAATTTCCCCTCAAAGGGTCATATTCATGGGCATTCAGATAACATAAGAACTAGAGGTTTATGTCTTTGGCATTCTGCTGATAATCCTCATCCAAAAAGAGTCTAAGAATGGATTATCTAGTGGTTGGCCACCAGCCACCAGTCCACACTGCCAGGACATTGGCTGCTACACATGAGTCAGTAAAAATTTTAAAAGGAACATTTTAAGGCTTGTTCTCCACAGCAAGCATCTCAGGCCAGAACTCCACTCATTAAGTGGAATTCCCTTTCCATGCAAAACTGTGAACAGTTTTTTGGGGAACTGCACATCACATATTCTATTGGCCTTTAACTAGTTGATAAGTCCATGAATCATACCCAGGCATCCACAGAAAACTTGGTTTACCAAAGTGAGCAAAAAGCTTAAGCAGATGTCCCAATCTCTGAAGTCATAGAGAGTTACTAGACACATTTTCTGTAGCCCTGAAATGCCATGAGTTACAGAATTGCATGTCATCTTGGTATGGATGCTCACATATAATAATCACTTCATTGATTTCTCATTTGACCTTGATGGAGATTTCAGGGCATAAACTCTGCTCTTACTTTGTTACTCTCTTGATGTCCATCAGCAGCACTAACAAGCCAATAATAGTTTTTCAAGTGGAATATACACAGTAGTAGTGTCAGGTAACCACCAAGAACAAAATCACAAATGGTAAGATTACCTGTCTATATTCAGAGATTGAACTGCCAATAATTAATGGACTATAACAGTGACTTAATTTCAGGAATATTTTTGAGTATGTCCTGTGATGTTAACAATCTATAAGCCATTGTTTCATATATGTATGAACATAAACAACTGAGTATTATGAAAAGAAAACAAATCTTAAAAGGGCACCTATGTTATTCAGTTTTCTGTTACTATAACAAAGAATGGTCATAATCAACTTAGAAAGGGTTGAGGCTACAGATGTACTTCTTTGGTAGAGTTGCAAACTCAACATACATAAGGCCCCGAGTTCGATCCCCAGCACCACAAAAAATAAATAAGTAAATAATAAAGAGAAGAGGTTTACTATGGCTCACAGTTTTGAAGGCTTCAGTCCATGATTGATTAGCCCCATTCCTCTGGGCCTGTGGTAAGGCAGCACATGATGGCAGAAGCATATGGTACAACAAAACTGCTCACTTCAAGGAAAGCCAGGGAGCAGAGAAAGAGAAAAGGACCAAGGCCCCACAATAACCTTAGCCATCAGGGAAATGCAAATCATAATTACTCCGAGATGCTCTCTCACCCCAGTCAGAATGCCTAGCATCAACAAAACAAATAAGTACTAGTGAGGATGCAGGGAGATAGGACCCCTAGTACGCTGCTGGTGGGAATGTAATTTGGTGCATGTACAATGGAAATCAGTATGGAGGTTTCTCAAAAGACTAAAAATAGAACCATCATATAACCCAGCTATTCCACACCTGGGTATATATATCCAAGTCAATGTACAATACAGATACCTGCTCATCCATGTTTATTATGGCACTATTCACAACAGCCATGATATGGAATCAACGTAGGTATCCATCAACAGATGAGTGAATAAGTAAAATAATATATATACACACATATATATATATGTGTATATATGTGTGTATATATACACATATACATATATATATACATATACATATATATGTATATATACACATATATACATATACATATATATGTATATATACACATATATATACATATACATATACATGTATATATACACACATATATACATATACATATATGTGTATACACACACACACACACACACACACACACACATACCATGGAGTTTTATTCGGCCACAAAGAAAGACGAAATTATTGCATTTACTGGAAAATGGATGGAACTAGAGATCATCATTTTAAGTGAAATAAGTCAAACCCAGAAAGAGAAACATTGCATGTTTTCTCTCATATGTAGGTATTAGATTTCAATATATATTCAGTAGAATGGGGTCTATGCAGGGGAAGAAAAGGGACTAAAGAGAAGAAGAAAGGGACACTAAGAAAGGGTAATGGCAGAAAGGAAGAGAAATATCACATCTGGCCCTTAAGGCAAAACCTGGTTTTATGTGTGTATGCATTCATTGTTGGGGCTGGGGTTTAGCTCAGTTGGTAGAGTATTGCTCCACATTCTCTGAGGTCATGAGTTCGATCCCAGCGCCACCAAAACATGAGAAGGATGTGGCAATCCACTCCCAAAGTAATCCCAAATCAGCCACTGAAAATTCTATGAGGGTCACTATGGGTTGGATCCAACTCACAGTGACCCTATGTACAACTGCCGAAAACACTACCCAACACTGTGCCATGCACACAATCTTTTTATATTTGAGCCCACTGTGGAAGCCACTGTGTTTCTTCTCATTTCAAGTCATGCTACAATCAGCAACTGGAGGTCCCAGGTGCTTTACTCCATTCCCATCATTATAGTTGACACTACTTTGAGGAGACAGCTCTTCCTGGGTCATTTTTTGAATGCCTTCCAGCCTGGGGGACTCATTTTCTGGCACTATGTTTGACAGTGCTTCTCTGTTACTCAAAGGGGTTTTAGTGGCTAGTTGTTTCAGGAGTGGGATGCCAGGTCCTTCTCCCTAGTCTGTCTTCCTCTGGAAGCTCATCTGAAACCTGTCCATCATGGGTGGCCCTCCTGGTATCTGAAATACTAGTGGCATAGCTTTCAGTAACACACAACCCCCCACAGCATGACAAGCTAACAGACATGCAAATAGAAGGAGAATCATTGGTGGAGAGGAAGGGGATCAGAGGGAAGGGGTCATGACAGGGTAATGGAAGAGATGAACATGAGCAATGTACAATGATATGCATGTATGGAAATGTCATAATGAAACCCATTAAGTTGTACACTAATAAAAAAACTTTTCCTCAAATGTTCACAGAAGCATTATTCTTGATAGTCAAAAGTGGAAACCAAATGCCCATTAACTACAGTCTCTGAGGTCCCGAGTTCAATTCCTAGCACCGCAAAAATGGGAGAAGGACCTGGCAATCCACTCCCAAGGAAATCCCGAAACAGCCATTGAAAACCCTATGAGGGTCGCTATGAGTTGGATACCGACTCGACAGCAACTAACAACAACAACAATACAATGGAGTATTATTCACCCATAAAAAGGAATGTTGGCTTTACATGTGTTGCAATGTGGATGAGCTTTTAAAATAATTATGCTACATGAAAGATGTCATTTACTAATGATTACATGTTACATTATTCCATGTATAGAAAATGTCTGCCTGTAGCTGTACCACTGTGGTGTTGGATTCCCATCAGATCTAGGAAGCTAAGCAGGGTCGGACCTGGTTAGTACTTGGATGGAAGACCACCTGGGAACACCAGGTGCTGTAGGCTTGGGAGAAGGACCCGGCAACCCACTCCCAAAAATCAATCCACCATTGAAAACCCTATGAACAGCAGAGAAGCACTGACAATAGTCTTTCAGCTGTTGTACATAGGGTCGCTATGAGTCAGATACCAACTCAACAGCACCTAACAACAACAAAGAAAATGTCTATATAGGCAAAATCATAGAGCCAGAAGATATATTAGTGGTTGTGAGATAATAGGGAGAAGGGACAATAGATACTGACTGCTAAGAGAAATCAGGTATCATTTCTGGGATGATGGAAATGTTCTAGAATGAGACAGTGGTAATTTTTGCATAATACTGTAATTATATTAAAAATCACTGAATTGTACAGTGGTGAATTTCATGTATAGGAATTGCATCTCAAAAAAACTGCAAAATAAAACAATAATAAACATTTATCAGACTCACAGCTTCTGTGAATCATGAATTCAAGAACAGCTAAGCTGGCAGAGGGCATCTACTGAAAGTCAGACTCAAGGTATCAACCAGAGCCGCAGTCAGCTGAATTGACTGGAGCTGGAAAATCTCCTTCCAAACTGGTGCAGCCACAAGGGTGGCAGGGTAGTGCTGGTAGGTTTGGGGTGACCTCAGATTCATCCAGTAGGACCCTCTCTTGAAGCTGCTGGAATGCCCTCAGAACTTGGTAGGTAACATCTTCTAGAATTGACTAATTCCAGTGAAAGTTGTTGTTGTTAGGTGCTGTTGAGTCGGTATCCAACTCATAGTGACCCTCATAGGGTTTTCAATGGCTGACTGTTTTGGGATTGCCTTGGGAGTGGATTGCCAGGTCCTTCTCCCATTTTTGCGGTGCTGGGAATTGAACTCGGGACCTGAGAGACTGCAGCACAGCGCTCTACCAACTGAGCTAAATCCCAGCCCTCCAGTGAAAGTAGTTTTTCTTAACCAGACATGCCTATGTGTGAAACCAAACACATGTGTGGCCTAAAAGACCAGTTAAATCTTCCATGGGACTAAGGTCCAAGCACGTGAAAAGATCTTAAACTCCCCCGGTATTGCTGAGCTTTATCATGGATTTACAACTGCCCCTTCAAACCTGATGGTTTTGTATTACTAATGTAGGCTATTGACTCCAGATTGATGGTGGCCTTTGAGGACAGAGATCCCACCCCAAGCTTCCTTGTACAAGCTACTGTAACAGCACAGCTACCTACAGGAGGCAGGCACTCTGGAAGAATCAGTGAGAGGATTCTGAGCAACTGCCACCCAATGTGACTGTTGCTAGGAATTTCCGAGAGGACTAAAGGATATATAAGATGTGCCTGGGAGATGGTCACTTTCTCCAATAGGCAGGATGTTGACTACAGCCCACTTGAGGCCAGTGCCTGCTATAGACTGAGGCATGTCAAGCCAGCCCAAACCAAAAACGGTGTCAGAAAATAATAGTACAAGCTCTCTCAGTCTAAGCAGGCCCTTGCTTGGGCATCATTTGAGGCCCATATACAAGCAAATCCCCATCATATCCAAATGATATCAAAGAGTTTCAAATTTTAACAGCTGGCCCCTTGGGGTGATGTATTTCCCCTAGTAGCAATCTAGGTGCTCTGCTAAAGCTTCTGTACAAAGACATATGCAGAATAACGTACGTAGGACTTAAGACCTATGGTAAAAGACTTTATCAGCAATATTTCTGCCTTTTAGTCTTGTTAGCCCTTTGGCTGGGAGGGGCGCCAGAGTACTAGGTACCCCTGGATGAAGGCACTAGAACAAGTGAAGGCACTAGAACAAGTGAAGGTAAAGGGGCCCTTACACTACAAACAGGCGTAAGCCATTGACTGTTCAAATAAAGTACTCTTCCAGGCCTGAGACTGGCGTTTTCTTGCTATTTGAACAGACTATTCTATTGAAAGAAAAAGTTTTATCAGCACTTTCTTTCACAGGTTTGAACCTAGTGTGCTTACTGTCTCCAAAGGAACCAGTATTTCAGATACAATTTTCACTTTTCTTGAATAGCTTTTCTAATTTTAGAGATGTGAGCATATTATAAACAGCCCAGGCACTATGAAGAGACAAAATGTAACCTTTTGCTACCATCTAGTGGAACTACTAAGCTTTACATTGAAACAGGTTTTACTTTAACATAGCCATTCTACTACTTCACCCATCGCTAGAAAACACTCCTAACAAACCCAGCAAGAGATGTCCCTGGTGCCCACCTTGACCAAACACCAACCTCCTCCCATGTTCTGGATTGGATATCACCTCCAAATAGCTCTGAACTGAGCTTGCAATAGCTGCACATAGTACAAGTTTACACATCCATGAAGATAACTGGAATGTTTAAACTATTAACAGAGGATAACAAAAATAACAAAAGGATTTACAAGAAAGGTAGCACCGGAACATGACCTTTCAGACTTCTCTGTCCTGAAGACATGAGGTCAGCTAATAGAAAGAGGCCAGGTCCAATGATGCTCTTCTCTAATCTACAGTGGGGCTGGGATTTAGCTCAGTTGGTAGAGTGCTGCTCTGCAGCCTCTGAGGTCCTGGGTTCAATTCCCAGCACCACACACACACAAAAAAAAGCCTAAAAATGGGAGAAGGATGTGGCAATCCACTCCCAAGGCAATCCAGAAATGATCAGCCATTGAAAACCCTATGAGGGTCGCTATGAGTCAGACATGACGGGACGGTACCTAACAACAACTAATCTACAGCAAAGATGGTTAGAATTCTAAGCTACTATATGATGAATAATAAAACTACCCAAGGAAGGAAAAGATAGTTGTTGATCAACATTCCTACTCTCTTTTATAAAATCAGAAGCTATACCTGAGCAAATGGCTAAGACCCCTGCTACAGACCTTAGCCTCTTGCCCTTGCCCCTCCTCCTTAGGGCTAGACATGGTGGCTATAAATCTCTGACTCTGTGAAGGAAGGGAAGAGTGTAAATTGGCAGAGTAAAAAAGTAGCAACCCAATACTAGCTCCAGGGTTCCCACCCAGAGTTTTACATGACAGAAACAAACAATTGGAGATATTATAGTAAGAAGCTGGAAGTAATAGGAGAGATCAAAAGAGAAAATACAGATGGAGACCCTCTGTCTATGACATCTTCACACAGGTAGAATTCAGCAAAGTAGGGACCTGAGATGAGAAGGGGTTTAAAAGCAGATCCTTGATCGCAGGTTCAAGGCCAGAGGCAGCCTGCACAATTTAGTGAGACCCTGTCTCAAAGTAAAAAATAAAAAGGGGATGCGGTGCAGCTCAGTGGTACAGCACTTGCCTAGTATGCATGAGTCCCTAGGTTCAAACCCCTAGTACCACAAAGAAAAAAACACAGTCTAACTCAGAGCTGTTGCACTGAATTCTACCATCATCTTTGCAGACAGGTGTGGCAGCGCTATAATCAGAAAAGGAACCTACCTACTGTAGTCCTTCTCAGCAGTATTCCTAAGAAGAAGTTATGGCACCAGGTCTAATACTACTGCCTATAGTATCCAGAGTTCCCATTTCTACTTGACTATGCAGATGATACTCTGGGTGCATTTGCCAAACTTCCTTGGATCTATGTATTGGGATCACTAGATATTATTTTGAGGCCAGGTCCAAAATTATAGGTGAATTACCATGCCTTATTGTTTAATCTATCCAATTGGCCATGGTCCTAACTTGGGCAGTACAAGTATGATGAGACTATTGATTCAATTCTTTATAACCTCAAGGGGTCCTTATCCATGCATATCCACACAGGACACAAACAAGAAATGTCAAAGTCATGTAATTGGCTGTTCAGGTTTATCACCACAGAAGCTCAGGCTAGATCATCCAATCATCCCACCACCAAGCACAAGTCCACACTATCAACCTGTGGGTGAATTTCCAGCAGTCAGTCAAAATGTAACAAGGCACATTTGAGGGCTATTTTGCATGGAAAGCAACACAGCCCAGATTCCATCCATTGATCTGAATTCCATCTTCCATATACAGGAGTAAGCAGTTTCCTCTGGGATCCTACTATTTCAGCAGCCCATACCCTCCATCTGCCCTTCACTTATCTGATATATTCGTGAAAGTTATGTGCATGTCCTCAAGAACCTGTGCATAGTGAAGCCAAGAGAAGGCAGAAGTGCTGACACAGTCCCTCTGTCTATGACATCCACATCTGGAGAGATACTAGACACTTTCCTGTAATTCTGATAATGCATGATTTACATTTTCACTTAAAATGGATGACTCTTGGGAAATATCCACTTTATTAGTGTTCTCATTTGAGACTCAACCAACAATAAGGAAGTCAAGGCAGAACTCTACCAGCTTTGCCCTGGATCTCTCAGTGTGAACAGTACCACCCAAAAAGCCAGCAAGAATCTCTCAAATGAGGCATATTTGTGGTGGTTTCAGGCAAGTGCCATGAATAAATCCCAAAGGGTGCTGGTGCCAGGTGGCAACATCTTTTCACCAGATTCCAATCCGCATATATGACACTCAAAATGTGCTACAACAACAGATTATCCTAGCGGGAAGGTGTTCAGCACAGCTCACTGGAGAGTCCCCAAGGTATGTTGTTGGCCAAAGTGGCCACCTTTCAAGTAATCTTATGTAATAAGATGAGCAGAATCCCTATATGAGGCATGCAGTACATTGATACTGAACAAACCTATCACAAGCTGTGGCCCCTTTATTTTCTGCAAGTTTTAAGGTCATCATACTCTTTTAACAGGCTCAGGGATTGTTCTCCAGGCATCAACCCATATAGTTCACAAAGCTTTACTTAAATGCCTGATTCCCTTATTCTTTTTTTTTCCAGTACTGGGAGTTGAGCACAGAGCCTCACGCATGCTAGGCAAGCTTCCACCACTAAGCTTTAACCCCCAGCTCCTTTTTAATATTTTTCCTTGAGACAGGATCTCACTAAATTGTGTAGGCTGCCTCTGGCCTCAAACTTGAGATCCTCCTGCCTCTATTTCCCAAGCCTCTGGGATTACAGGCATGTCCCACAGTGCCCAGCTTGAATTCCTGATTCTCCTCAGGGTAAAACATTCAGCCCTGTTTATTCAATATTGGATCCTTTATCTGAGGCAGATGGTATATTGCACTTAGCCCTTCAGTTTAGATGAATGTCATCTATGGAAAAGTACTAATAAGATCTCTGGTAAGTTTTCAGTTTTAACTATGCAATTGCAAGAAACTCAATGAGCCAGGCACTACGGCAAACACCTGTAATCCCAGAAGCTCAAGAGGCATTTTGCCATACTCAGATAAGCTATGCTACCAGATTGTCCTTGCATGGCCCATATGGATACATGCAAGGTTACCAAGATAAAATGCATATCCAATGTTCTATACACGTATAAGACCAGGGCTTTCTCTTCCAGTGACACCCATAAGTCAAAAGATCTCCTGTTGCTGGAGGAAACTGGTGCTGTCCACCATCTACCATGTGTTTCCCTGCAGAACTCTGGATTGCATGACTGAAGACTCTTGATTATGGGACAGTGGATGGGATAAATAATGCAATGGCAACAGTTTCAGTAAGCTTGGCTCATGACCCTAAGTTTGAAGGCTATAAAGACTTGTGTCTGACTCATATTTAAAGAGAATCTGGGGATAGAACTGTCCCTACCAGAACGTACAAGAGGCTAGTCATGGAGTGGCTTGTAGCTCTACCTACTACAGAAGAAAGGTTTATGTTCTCCATTATGAACATGCAGAACCTGAAAAAGAGTGATATCACAAAGCTATAATAATCAAAGCAGTATAATAACACACATATAGACCAATGAGACAAAAACAAGGATCCCAGAAATAAACATACGTATGTATGGTCAAGTAATCTTCAACAAAGGTGCCAAGAATACACAATGGAGCAAGGACAGTCTCTTGAATAAATGGTGTTAGGAAAACCGGATATACACATACAAAAGAATGAAACTGGGCCTTCATCTAACATAATAAGGAAAAATCAACACCAAATTGGATTAAATATTTAAATGTAACACCTGAAACATTAAAACTTCTAGGAGAAAACACAGGGGAAACTACTTGACATAGTTTTTGGCAGTGACTTTTTGGATATGACAGTAAAAAATCAGGCCATAAAAGTAAAACTAAGTAGGACCAAAAAGTTTTCATACGTTAAAGCAAACAATCAACAAAATGAAATGGCAACCTTCAGAAAGGGAGAAAATATTTGGAAACCATATCTTGTAAGTGATTAATACTCACAATATATAAGGAACTCCTCCAACTAAACACCAAAAAAAAAAAAAAAAACCCTTCAATTAAAAAATAGGCAAAGGACCTAAACAGATATTTTCCTAAAGAAGACATGACAAATATATGAGATGCTTAATATCTCTAACTTAAGGGAAATGCTAATCAAAATCACAGTGAGATATCACCTCACACCTGTTCTTGTTAGGTGCCATCGAGTCATGTCCAACTGATAGCGACCCTCA
The DNA here is from genome assembly GCA_007922755.1 of Pedetes capensis. Classification (NCBI taxonomy): domain Eukaryota; kingdom Metazoa; phylum Chordata; class Mammalia; order Rodentia; family Pedetidae; genus Pedetes; species Pedetes capensis. Next base: position 38,229 of record VMDO01016547.1, read on the forward strand.
CAGGGTTTTCAATGGCTGATTGTTTCAGGATTGCCTTGGGAGTGAATTGCCACATCCTTGTCCCATTTTTCTGGAAACTGAACCTGGGGCCTCAGAGACTGCAGAGTGATGCCCTACCAACTAAGCTAAATCCCAGCCCTTCATACCTGTTAGGATGGTTATTATCAAAGAGTCAAAAGACAGCAAGTGTCATCAAGGATGTAGAGAAAAGAGAACTTTCCACACTGTTGATGAGAATGTATATTGGCACAGTCATTATGGAAAATAGTATGGCAATTCCTAAAATATTAAAAATAGAACTACCATGTGATCCAGCAATCCTACTTTTGGGTATATATCAAAAGGAATTAAAATCAGGATTACAGAGCCTGGCCTAGTGGAGCACACCTGTAATCCCAGTAACTTGGGAGATAAAGGCAACAGGATTGCAAGTCCAAAGCCAGTGACAGCCTGCATAACTTAGTGAGACCATGACTCACTCAAAAATAAAAAATAAAAAATAAAAAAATGGGCTGGGGACACAGCCCAGTGGTAGAGTACTTGGAAAGTATGTGCGAGGCCCTGGGTTCAACTCCCACATACTTAAAAAAAAAAAACAAGTTATGACATTGACAGTACAAACAACCAAAGTAAATGAATTAAAAATCATCAAAATTAAAAACTTTTTGTGAGAGAGAACAGTAATAAGAAAATGACAATCCACAAAATGAAAAAATATATTTGTCCTATACTTGGTAAGGTTATAGTATCCAAAATATACAAAGACTTGATAAGGTTATAGTATCTAAAATATCCGAAGTCTTAAAACTCTACAATGAAACCACAAGCCAATTTTAAAACTGGAAAACAGACAGACCTTTCTCTGTGGAAGATATACAAGTATCCAAAATGCACATAAAAAGATACTCAACATCATTAGTTATTAAACAAATACAAATACAAATCAAAATCACAATGAAATACCATGTCACACCTACTAAGATGACTCTAATAAAAAACAAAGATAGTAACAAGTGTTGACAAAGATTTGGAGAAATGGGAACCCTTACACATTGCTGGGGTTCAATGGCACAATTGTGGAAAACACTTCAGCAAGCCCTCAAAAAGTCAGACATAGTTATCTAATGGCCCAGCAATTCTGGCATACTTCTACACCAAAGAGAACCGAAGCATATGCTCACACAAAAACTTGTCCTCAAAGGTTCACAGTAATATTATTCATAATAGTCAAAAATGGAAACGATCCAAGTGTCCACGAGCTGGTGAATGTACAAACAGAAATTTGGAATGCCTTTACAATAGAATCCCATTCACATACCAAAAAGAATAAAGTATTATCTAGTGATGTGCTACTATAATCCCAGCTCTCAGAAAACTGAGACAGGAGGATTGTGAGTTTGGAGTCAGGCTGGGCTACATAGCTAGACCCTGTCCACCACAAAAAAAGAATGAAGTATTGACATGTGATACAACATGTAAACATCTTAAAACATTCTTAGAATGTTAGAACCATTCTTAGAGACCATTCTTAGAAACCATTCTTAAAGACCGTAAATAGTATGATTCCATTTATAGGCAATACCTACACATAAGCAAATGCATAGGATCAGATAGTAGATTAGTAGTGGTCAGGTGAAAGGGAGTAGGACTCACTGAGTGAGTGCTGAGGAATACAGGGTATCATTTTGAGGCAATGGAAATGTTCTCAAATGAGACAGTGATAACCATCATATAATAGTGAAAATACTAAAATTCTCTAACCTATATACTTTTAAAAAGCAAATTTTATGTATATTTATTATATTTCAGAAAACTGCAAAATTAAACAATAGTAAACATACTGTATATCAAACTCACAGTTTGTGTGCGTCACAAATTCAGGAATGGCTCAGCTGGCGGGGTTCTAGCCTGGGGCATGTCATGAGGCTTCAGTCAAGACATCACCTGCAGCTGAAGACATCAAAATCAACTGAAGCTGTAATATCTGCTTCTAAAGCAGTATGGTCACAAAGCTGGCAAGGTGAAGCTGATAGTTCAAGAGAGGCCTCAGTTTCTTCCTACATAAGCCTTCCAGAAGATGCTGGAATGACTTTATGACTTGGTAGATGACTTCTAGAGTAAGAGAGGGATAAATCTAGCTTCCCTATTGCCTCAGGCAAATAACAAAAGCTTCAGAAAATTGGACTATTTGAGAGTCTGTGGCAGGAACTTATAACATGAAGCGACTTCTCAGCTAGGCACAGCCTATATTTCAAGTAATTTTAAGTAGCCCTTTAAATACAAAAGAAAAGCGGCTCCTTGAAAAACTTACTAAAGACTTTTGCTTGATGGGTGGGAAAGAAGTTCACACTGGAGGTGATCCTCCAAGAACGACAAGGAGGCGACTAATTCAGGGATAGCTGAAGGCAGTCATACACATGGTGGAGTCTGCATACACCTGACACCTCAGAAAAGGATGGGATGAAGGGATACTGGCCTTCTCTCCTCTCTATTCTTCCTCACTCCTTAGTTTTCTCTCCTGCTCCTCTATTTCCTCTGTTTTTCAGGATTTTCTCCTCTGTCCTTGGTTCTCCCTCCCCTTCTTTCCCTTCTTCCTCCTCTTCTCAACCATTTTTCCCAAGGAATACCTGTGAAGAATGCAGTGGTTCTCTGACTCAGGTTGGAGACCCAATGGTAGAAGGAGACTTTCCTAGGGAAAACCTAGGCTCCCATGGTGCTGCTGCCATTCATTTCCCTATTCCCTTCTTCCTTAACTGTAGTTTCATAAAATGCATATACCTGCAAATGATCTGTCTCTTACCAAGGTAGGCTCTCCTACTTCCTTTTAATGACCAGGTTCACATTAATATTCTCAATAGTTATTTACTGAGGATAAAGTATGTGCCAGACACTATAAGTATTGCTGGTAATACTACTGTGAGCAAAACAGGTATGTTTTGAGTTCATAGCTTAATGGATATTTCTCATATAATCACAGAAATGTATAATTACCAACTTTGATGTATACTATAAAGGAGAAAGGCATGCAAAAAATGATTAAGCAATCACATTTGCAAAAGAAACACAAGATTCTCGACTACCTCCAATCTGAAGACAGGGCCTTGCACAAAGGGCAACAAGGAATCTGGACACTGAACATCTGAACTCTAAGCCAGGCTCTCCCAATTTCTAGCTCAGTCCCATTTCCTAGGCTCAAGTTTCCTCCTCCCTAAATTAAGAGGGAATTCATGTTATATAGTCCTTGGATTCCATCCAGCTCCTGGGGCACTTTATCCCCGCCAGTGTCAAGATTGCCATCTTATTGTTTTCTGGATATCTGCGATGCTCATCTCCCTTCCTTAAACCACCCTCTTATACTTCATCTTCAGGGACTCAAACATAATTTCTTGACGAAAACCTACCCTGACCACTCACTTGCCCATCCCTGTGCCACCCCAGGCTAACTCCAGTGTTCTGTGCTGTAGGTACTTAGAAGCCTACAAGTTCCCTTCATTGTACTTATCGGTGTTGATTTCAACATTCATGTGACTACTGACTTCATATCTGTGAATGCCACTGGAATCTCAGCTTGAAAACTACTGGGATGTGATGGTATTATTGTTGTTGCCTCCCAATGACTGTGTGGCACATAGCAGATGCTTTAAAAGAATTCCTAAAATTAAGCAATCAATCTAGGGTCTGTTTTAGCAGTGGTATCTCTGAGTATGGCCAGGATGTGCTACGAGAGGATGATGTCTCAGTGTAAGAATAAATGGGGGGATGACAATGTTAGGGCAGGTACATGAGGAAAACCTTTGGGAATAGATGCATCTTTCAGGATTCATGGCACTAAATCCTATATAAATACGCATAAGGCTGTCTGATAGTTATACACTTATTTTTAATTCAAGATTTTTTTATCTTAAAGTTTTTAAAGATTGTTTCAAGCTGGGCATGGTGGCTCATGCCTGTAATACCAACAACTCAGGGGCTTGCTAAGTTATGCAGGCTGCCTTTGGCCTCAAACTTGGAATACTTTTGCCTCCACCTCCCTGGTTGCTGGAATTACAGGCATGAGCTACCACTCCCAGTTTAACTTCATTCTTTTGAACTGCTACTTTTTAAACTAATTCTGATATTGTCTAACATGAATAAGAAGAATAACAATGCTTTTACTAGGCACTGTTTTAAGGCTTTACTTCTTTGGTCTAAAACAGTAATATATATTCATTAAACTTACAGTTTATGTGGGTTACAAAATCAGGAAGGGTTGAGCTGCAGGGAATCTGGCCCATGGTGTCTCATGAGGCTAAAATTAAAATGCCAACCAGGGATACAGTCATCAGAATCAACCAGAGCTACAAGATCTGCTGTGAAGGTGATGCAGTTACAAGGCTGAGAAAGTGGTCCTTGTAGTTCAGGGCAGGCCTCTGTTTCTTCCTACACTGGCTTCTCAAAAGGCTGTCTGAATATCTTCACGACTTGATAGATGACTCCTCCTAGAATGAGAGAAGGGCAAATGTTGCTTCTCCATTGTCTCAACAAAATGACAAAAAGATCCAGAAATCTTGGCATATAGCTCTTGTAAGTTAAGGATCAGAGGGACTAGTGTCTGACTCACATAACTAAAATCTAGAGGCTGGAAATGGAGCTGCTCCTGGCAGAAGGAACAATAAAATGGCAGCCTTGGACATAAACTGAACTGCCAGAAAATGCCAAAAAATCTGTTTCTGAGCAACAAATGTGGATGTTGTAAACAGAGTTTTACAGATTGTCTTAAAGAGAGTCTTACAGACAATTCCCAAATCATCTTGAAAGGAAAACCAGCTAAGTAGAACACCAAAAAGGATGGAAGGAGCCCAATACAGGGTGAACCACAAAACTCTTAGGGACTGAGGGAGTGTCTAAGTGATGAGTCATAAGAAAGACACTGGATTTGGTCATGGCCTGCACTTTGAGGTCCCTAAAGGAACTTGAAAATGTCCCCATGACAGCATCAGATAGGGATTTTCACCATATCGCCAAGCCTCAGGCTATATTGCAACTTTGTCAACCATGCAAGGGTGTACCTTTCCCCCACAATGTTCACATTCTTTGGGCCCCCATTAGAAGTCAGAAGTCAGAGTGCGGGTAAGTCATGTTTACATATAAACACTTACATGACCATTAACTAGTATTTATGAGCATCACTGGAATTTTGCTTTATAATAGCAGGACCCAAAAAAAGGACAATAACAAGTGTTGAAGAGTATATGGACAAACTGGAACCCTCATATATTGCTGGTATGAATGAAGAATAATGTGTCTGCTGTGGAAAATACTTTGGCAGGTTCTCAAAAAGTTAAATACAGAATTACCATATGGCCCAGCAGTTCTAGTATAGGTATATATCCAACAGACCTGAAAATGTGTTCACACAAATATTTGCAAGTGAATGCTCATAGCATTGTTATTTGTAGTAGTCTATATATAGACAATCTAAATATCCATTAATGTATGAATGAATAAACAAAATTGATATATCCAATAATGGAATATTATTCAGCCATAAAAAGGTATGGAGTACAAATACACAACACAGATGAGCCTTGAAAACATTAAGCTCAAGTGAAAGAAGCTAGAAAACAAAGGAAAAATATCATGATCCTGCATATATGAGGGACCTAGAACAGTCAAATTCATAAAGATAGAAAGTAGAATTTTGGTTTCCAGGCCATGGTGGGGAGGCAGTAATAAGGAATTATTGTTTAATGGGTAAAGTTTCAGTTTGGGAAGATGAAAAAACTTTGGAGTATGGTAATGATGGGTGAATAATAGTGTAAATGTACTTACAATCACTAAACTGTATATTTGAAAATGGTTCAAGTCGTAAGCTTTATTATATGACCACAGTGAAAGAAGGAATGAAGTACCAATACATGACACAATATGAACAAACTTTGAAAACATTATACTTAAAGAAGCCAGACACAAAAGGCCACGTATTGTATGATTCCATGTATATGAAATGTCCAGAAGAAACGGGGGTGGGGGGCCGGGGGAGAAGAGGGAGGAGGAGGAGGAGGAGGAGGAGGAGAAGGAGGAAGAGGAGAAGAAAATGTGTTGCTGCCAGGAGATGAAAAAAAAGAGGGAATTAGAGTAAAAAATAGGCATGTGGTTTCTTTTTGCAGTGATATAAATGTTCTAGAAAAAGCTCCTGGTGAACGCAAAGCACAACATTATGACTATACCAACTCCCACTGAATTATATATTCTCAAATGAAAAAAATGTGTTTTGTGAATTTTACCTCAATAAAAATTTTAGATAAAAAGTCTTCCCCAGAATGAATAACCCAAGCACAAGATGGACAAAAGTTCTCCTATTTATGACCTAGCCTCAGAAATCACAAAACATTACTTCTGGTATATTCATTAGATGTGAATCCCTAAACCAGGTGCAGTGGCTCATGCCTGTAATCCCAGCAAGTTGGAATGCAGAGTCAGAAGGATCACAGGTTTGAGGCCAGAGGCAGCCTGCATAACTTAGCAAGATCCTGTCTCAAGATAAAAAATAAAAAATGGGCTAGAGGTGTAGCCCGGTGGCAGAGCATTTGCAAGATATGTGCTAGACAGGGTTCAGCCCACCAGTACTGGAAAGAAAGAAAAGAAGAGAGAGAAGAGAAGGGAAGGGAAGGGAAGGGAAGGGGAGAAGGGAAGGAAGGGAAGGGAGAAGGGAAAGGAGAAGGGAAGGAAGGGAAGGAAGGGAAGGAAGGAAGGGAGGGAGGGAGGGAGGAAGGGAGAGAGGGGAAGGGAAGGGAAAAGAAAAGCAAAGCCCTAAATCTGGCCCACATTCAAAGTTAAGCTTCACATTTATCCTGTCATTTCAGTTTCACAACATGGGGAAAGAATTATTGCCTTGCATCTGCAGAAGAAGAAACTGAGGATCAAGAAAGTTAAATTTCTCAAGGCCTCAAGGCCAGTAAGTGACAGAACTCAGAATCTAGAAAGGCTGACTCCACAAGCTATGATCTTAATCACCATTGGTGGTGGCTTTTAACCAAATATGCCCATTTGTGAAACCAAAGATGTGTGGGGACCTGCATCCCAAGCACCTGTTTACATCACCTCTAGGGTTGCACCTGATTGTTTTTAAACTCCCCAGGTCATTCTGAGGGGCATCCTGGGCTCAGAACCACCCCTCTGTGTCTGATGATTTTGTATTATTAATATGGGTAGCTGACTCCAGCTGGGTGGTGAGTGACTTAATGGCAGGGCCCCTACCTTAAGCTTCCTAGTGATGTCATTGTGACAGCACAATGTCTGCCCAAGTGTCATTGGATGAAAGGATTCAGAGCAACTGCCACTCAGAATATCAACTGCCAAGGGGTTTCAGAGGAATTGAGGGACACAGAGTTGGTGCCTGGGGACTGGTCAACCTGGCCACTCTCCCTAGTGAACAGAGAGTTCACTGGGGCCCACTTGGTGGGCAGTCCCCGCTACCAACTGGGGCATCTCATCTCAGCCCAGGGCAGAGAAGTATAGGGACATAATACTCTCCCTCAGCTGTCTTTCCCAGGGCCAAAATTAGAAGCCCAGCTGAGGTCTCAGAATTCACTGAGGCTATCCAGCAGTCACCATGGACCACCGAGGCCGACCACGGGCTATAGGCCTGTACCGAATCCCTGGGACTCAGTCTAGAGCCCAGCGCACCCCACTCCCCTTCCTCGTGGAACAGGAGGCCAGGGAAGGAGAAGAGGCAGAGCGGGAACTACCTCGTCAAAGGCCTCTTGCTGACGGGCCTACAGAAAATGAAGAGCTGCCTGAAAATGTTATGGGTAAGGACATACTCTCCTCAGTACAAGAGAACTTGTTTCATTTTCATCCTTTGCCAATAGGAAGCGGGGGCCACGAAGTAGAAAGTAAAGCATACAGTGGGCAGAACTAGGATGAAGGATGAGTGTGGAAAGGCATATTTTATATCTGCTTTAAGGGTCATAAAGAGCAAGGATATAATATGTGAAAGCAACTTGAAACTGAGATGGGCCAGTTGGAATATTAGGTGTTATTTGCACAATCAAGTGCCTACAATATCAAATGCTTACCCTATACCAAGTTCTTTGGGAAACAAAGACCGATTAGACACTGAATTCAGCCCCAGGGAACTGAAAGTCTATAACAGACAAAAGACAAACTGTTAGGATGGCTTCTGTAGGAATGAGAAAGATGACGAGAACTCCCAGAAAGACAAGGGGACCTTGGGGTGGCTGATAATGGGTGACCGATATGATAAATGTGAGATCATGAAACAGTGATGTACTGGAAGCAGAGGGTTTTCTGGAAACTTTTCAAGGTGGGTGGTTTTTTTGGTTGGTTTGTTTGGTGGTGGTGGTTGTTATTGTTGTTGCCCTGGAGACTGAACCCTGGAGCCCCTGCACATGTGCTCTGCCCCCGACCTGCAACCTCTCCAACATCACAAGTTTTGATTTTAAAAAAATACACACCTGAGACACACTCAAGTCACCCAGCTGCCTGTTTACCCCGCAGCTCCTTTCCTGCGGGAAAAGAAGAAATGGAGATACTGCTTTTCAGGTTAGACCTTGTTTCTCCAAGTTTTCCCCAGATTGAAAAGGGCTACATCCAGACAAGGTAGTCATGGCAGTGTTTGCACTGATCACTGCAAGGAAAAGAATAAATGTCTATTAGAGGAAAAATGCAGGTCATTCACAGCCATTCCACTTCAGGGGCGAATGGTGTGCAACGGAGAGGCTTTGTGGAAGAATTAGAGGGTCTAACAGTGCTGACGGCAGGAGGCTTGCTAATGTTAGGTGCCCTCAAGTCAGGTCTAACTCATAGAGACCCTATATACAACAGATACTGCCCAACACTGCCATGCTGGGCACTTTGTCAATGCTTCTCTGCTATCAGTTGGGTTTTCAATGGCTGATTGTTTCGGGATTGTCTCAGGAGTGGGCTGCCAGGTCCTTCTCCCGTTTTTTGTGGTGCTGGGGATGGAACCCAAGGGCTCAGAGCACACAGAGCAAGAGGGCAGGAAGCACGTCACTTTAATGGCGACAAGCTGGTCACCAGTGAAGTCTTGTAAAAGCAAGAGGTGTAGAAACAACGATGGGTCAGCTGATAGCGGCGCAAGCCTGTAATCCCAACTGGTAAGGCTAAAGCGGGAGAATCACGAGTTTGAACCTAGAGGACAACTGCGCAATTTAGCGAGACTCTTGTCTCGAGAAGAAAATTATCAAGGCCTGAGGGTGCAGCTCAGCGGTAGAGCGCTTGCCTGGCATGCGTGAGGCTGAGTTCTACCCCCCAGTACTGTGATGTCGCGAGGGCG
>VMDO01016548.1:0-28706 GCA_007922755.1 Pedetes capensis
GAGGCTGTGTGGGGTGAGGCTGAGTGCAGGGATGAGGCCGTGTGTGAGGGGAGGCCACGTGCAGGTTGAGGCTGTGTGGGGTGAGGCTGAGTGCAGGGACGAGGCCGTATGCAGGGTTGCGGTTGTGTGCAGGGTGGGGCCATGTGCAGGGTGAGGCTGAGTGAAGGGAGGAGGCCGTATGCGGGGTGAGGTCTTGTGCGGGCTGGGGCTGTGTAGGGGCTGAGGCTGTGTGGAGGCGGAGGCTGTGTGGAGGCTGAGGCTCTGTGGAGGCTGAGGCTGAGTGCAGGCTGAGGCTAAGTGCAGGGATGAAGCTGTGTGAGGGGGAGGCCGTGTGTGGGGTGAAGCTGGGTGAGGCAGGGCTCCAGTGAGCAGGACAAGCCCTGGGGTGCCGTTGGCCGTAAGGGGCAGACCGTTCAGGTGTCCAAAGCTGGGCCTCTGAGCATGGGAGCCTTCAGCTGTGGCTCAGAAGCGACCAAGGGCCCCAGAAAACCCCTTAAGCCTCTGTGGGCCTCGGTGTCCTCATCTGTATAATGGGGACATGAGAACCCCATCCCCCTCACCTGGGCTGTTATGGGGAAGAGTGTATCAACGCCCTAGAACTTGTAGGCAGTGTGCATTTTGGGTCAATGTCCTTCCCAAGCCCCGCACCTGGATGGGGTGGGGGCAGAGGGGGCTGGAGAGGCGGAGTGTTGGGGTGGCAGGTGCAGCTTTGCAGGGAGGTCACAGGATACCAAGGGATGCATGGACTTGGGAGTCCAGCCAAGGCCTTGGAGCAGCAGCCCCATCCTCAGCGGTGGGCGGAAGTCATCGAGGGTCAGAACCCAGAGCCGTGGGCGGTGGGGGCCACTGCAAACTTCATATGCCTGGACCCATGTGCACTGTCCACACCTCCCCACCTACAGGCACCTGTGCATAGGTGTCTACACAGCACACTGCTCACTCACTACCATGTTCTGACACAGCGACACTTGGTCACAGCACTCACGCAGCCAAGGCCACCCTTCTGTGCTGCCCAAGCCACCGTCAGGCCATCCACCTGTCTCTACTGTCCACGTCTGTCCACACTGCCAGCATCCACACTGTCTGCCATGTAGACAGCCTGACACCGTCTACATGGCTTATCTCAGGCCCCACCCTCTGAACCACCTGCCTGCTCCACTGCCTGAGGATGCTGAGTTGTAAGGAGGGGGGCGGTCTGGGAGACCCTCACACCCCCAGCAGCAGCACGCTGGGGCTGAGGGGAGCCAGGTGGCTTGGAGCCCCTCCAAATCCAGCCACTGGGCACAGCCCTGGGGGGGCTCCTGCCGGTCCTTGGGGCTGACAGGCTGATTAGAGGGGAGATCAGCTGGACTGCGCCCCCCACCTCGAGCAGCTGCATCTGGGGGTGGAACTCAGAGCAGGCAGCAGAGGGGGCAGCTGTCGATCTTCTGCCTCCAGCCTTGGTGTCCCGTGACAGCAGCCAGACTCTCCCTCCCTGAGGACCCATGATCGAGGGATTGGGCACCACCAAGAGCCCACACGCCCCCATCCAGGACCCCCAGGGAGCACCCGCTGAACACCAGCTCTTCCCCTCAGGCCTGCGGGACCCCTGGGCATACCACCATGGGACCCTGGGCAGGCAGCTTATTGCTCTGCCACCTCCCCTCTCCCCTCAGGGACCCTGAAACCAGGGAGTGCTCTGTCAGGCCCTGGAGAACTCCAGGAAGAGAGGGAGGGGGGCTGCCTCAGACCCGGCAGGCCACACTCCCAGCCCTGGGCACAAGTCACACTGTCAATGCAGCCACAGCCCTGGTATAAGCATCTACACATGTGCCTTCCCAAGCCCCGCACATGGGTGGGGCGGGGAAATTAGATCCATTAGAATTCTTGTGCCACTTTTTAGATGTGGAGTCCAGACCCACAGCAGACGAGCGATGAACACCCCACAGCCTGCCCACTGTGGGCCTGAAAGCTCGGCCTCTGCACCCAGCAGCCAGCATGGGCCTGGCCCAGGGGAACTGTGAGCCCCTCAGACAGCTGCCCTGGCGTCCAGCGAGGGCCCCAGGCTCAGGGAAGGTGGCAGTTCAGTTCTCCCCAGAGAAGGGGACACATGGGCAGGGACAGCCCGGACTAGAGATGGCCCCGGAGCCAGGGGAGGGATGGTGCAGGCCCAGGGTGCTCGTGGAAAGGAGGGTGGATAAGAAGAGGCTGGAGACCAGGAGAGAGGGAGAAGGAAGTGAGTGGAAGGCCAGCTGTGGGCACCAGGCAGGAAGGTGTTCCTAGGGGGTGTAGGGTGAGCAAGAGGACACAGGTGGAGGTGACCCTGAAGGGCAGCGTGACCCCCTCTTAGAGCAAAGGCCAAGAGAAGCTGAGGAGACTAAAGGGAAGCCCTGCAGGAGGTGTGTGGGAACTGGGAGCAGAGGAATGGGGTTGTAGGCTGGGGGCAGTCAAGAGAGCGTGCTTCCAAGCCAGGAGACAGCTTGCAAAGACGACAGAGCCTCCAAAGCGTCCCAGCTGCCACCTGCCGATGCAGTTCTGATCCTGGGTTTGGCGGACAAACTGAAAACAGGTGTTCAAACAAAACCACGCATGCGCGAGTTCAGACATCAGTCCCACAGTCAAAGGTGGAACGGTCGGCCCTGCCGTCCAGTGACTGATGGACGGCCCAAATCCGTGTGGTCTATCCACAAAGGAAGGACGCCTGACCCATGTCAGGTGGGAACCTTGAAACCAGGATGCTGAGCAAAGGAAGTCAGGCCCCGAGGGCCTACACCCCAGGAGTCCACCTACAGGACACAGCTGGATCAGGAACTTCCTGTGGCAGGCCTCTGTGCTGTCCCCTAGGATGTCCCGGGGCCACAGGGAGCAGCATGAGCCTTGGTGGGCTCTCGGCGGTCACTCCGGAAGGAATCTTTCCTGAGAAGCCTAGAGAAGGGTCAAGTGAAGCGAGGGATGCTGGACACAGCAAGCCTTGGGAGGGCAGGGGAGGCCGGGCCCTGTGGACAAGAGGGGGACGACCTGTCTGCGCAGAGGGAAGGGCTGGGGCCGGGAGGTGGGCAGCTGCAGTGGGGGCCAGTGGAATCTGCTGTGGTTTTCTCAGGGAGAGGTGGTCACACAGTCCATGGGGAGTCCAGGACCCAGGAAGGGGAAGGCTGGACCCAGGACCAACAGGGCAGGGTCAGTTCTAGAACAGGGTGAGAAGTGGCAGGCCCAGGACGAAGCCCCAAGCTGGGACACAGCCTGGGCAGTGAGGAGTCCATGGGGACAATCGTGCTCGGCAGCTTGGTGTCCTCTGACTCTCGCTGGCTGCAAGTTGCAGGAGGCTTGGGAGACAGAGAGCTGAGGGGCCCCAGGATGGCTCCACAGGACTCTTGAGGCTCTCCTGGGCTGGACACTACCCCCAGCAGCACGGGTGCCACAGCAGGCCCAGCAGGGCCAGGACCCGGAGCCACTCACTTGGGAGCCCTCTCTGCTCAGCGCCTGCCGCACACAAGCTTCAACTCAGCCACGGGGATCAATAGCCACAGCTGTTTCCCATAGGACTGGGGCTCCCCAAAGTTCAACAGATGCACATGGATGGGCACACTAGCACTCGCCTGTAATCTCAGCGACTCTGGAGGCAATGGCAGGAGGATCGTGGGTTCAAAGTCAGAGGCAGTTTATCTCAAAGTAAAAAATAAAAAACAGGCTGAGGGTGCAGCCCAGTGGTAGCCCACTTGCAAAGTATGCACAAGGCCCTGGGTTCAACCCCCTAAGTACCACACACACACAAAGCATGCAAATATGAATGAATGAATGAATGAATGAATGACTAGCAACAGCTATCTTCCAGGCAGTGAAGCTGCCCCGTCACAATCCAGAGCACACGCAATATTTATAGGCAGATTTGTGGGAGGCCTGGCATGCTCGCCCTCCACATCCATAGAGCCTAGGAGCTCAGCTGTGGGAAGCAGAGGACTCCCAGGGACACAAGGCAGATGGAGAGGTCAGCCCCACCTCTGTCTCAGAAATAGGTATGGAGCCGGGCGTGGTGGCGCATGCCTGTAATCCCAGCGGCTCGGGAGGCGGAGGCAGGAGGATTGCATGTTCGAGATCAGAGGCAGTCTGAGTAACTTAGCGAGACCCTGTGTCAAAAAGTAAAAAATGGGCTGGGGGTGCAGCTCAGTGGTCCAGCACTTGCAGAGCATGCAAGTGCAAGGCCCTGGGTTCAACCCCCAGTACCACACACACAAAAAAAAAAAAGAAAAAGAAAAAGAAAAAAGAAAGAAAAAGAAATCAGTATGGGAGCAGACCCCCACTCTCAAAGCTTTCATAGAGCGTTGGCCTCAGCCATCTTCTACCTGAGCCTCCCAGCCCAGAAGAGCTCAAGCAATAGGTTTCCTGTCTTCCAGCCCGGCCCACAGGAAGAATAAGGCCCACTAAGCCAGCCCACGTTCAGAAGCTGAGGTCACAGAGGGATGGATGGACTCAGATCACCCAGGGAGAGTGTCAGCACTACCAGTCCCTCCTCTTTTCTGATCCTCAGTTTACCCACCTGTATAATGGGCCCTCTGCCCTCTAAAATTCCAAAATAGCCCTAAGGTATAATCTGGCACGTGTCCAGCACATTCATAGTTTAAAAGAGGGGAGACTTAGCACCATTTCTCAGTGGGGAAGCGAGGCTCAGGTGACTCTGCTAGCCTCAAGTCATACAGCCAAAGAGGTCAGGGACAAACCCACTAAAATCCAGGCCAACCTGGACCACTGCCACTCCAAGCCAGAGATGTTCCCTGGACAAGATGTCACTTGGGGGAGACCCAGGCCCAGGGTGCCTCCTGCCCTCAGGGGAGAAGCCAGAGGCCAGAGGCATTGTTTGGGGAACTGATGCTTCTCCTCAGGGCTTCCGTTCTGGGGTGACATCCGGATTGGCCACTCGCCTCCCCAGTGGCCTTGTCTCTCAAGGCCCGCTCCTCGTCCAGCCAGGACATTTTGAGAATTAAATGAGATAATGTTCGGGAAAGCACTGAGCCCAGCGCCTGGCACCAGCAGTCCCTGGTAGACAGTCATTTCCTTATTATCATTGGGTGCCAAGTCTCAGGGAGACGTCACTCTGCTTCCTGAGAAACACAGGCACTCAGTGACACCACGGCCTGCTGAACTCACCACTGGGCCGAGTGTCGCGCTGGAGCCTGCAAAGTATTCTGACAGTGGCCTAGAGCCCAGAGAGGGCCGAAAGATGGCAAAGAGTCATCAATATACTGCGTCTGCAGGGGGACATATTTGGCTGGTGGCCCAGGGAAGAGGGTGGGGTAGGGGGAGTGGCAGGAGGGAACTCAACCTCTCCCTCCCAGGATGGGGAGCTTTTGGGGCCCCAGCTTCCCAGCCTCGTGGGCCTCATCCTCAGGCTCCAGGCACTGGGAAGCTGAGACCCAGGCTTGGTGTGGCAGGGACTCCCTTCACCTTGGTTTTAGAATCTGTGAAGGTGGCAGTCCCTCCCAGTCCCCGGGGTCAGCTGTGAAGAGAGAAGACCCACTCAAGGTAAGAGTAATCGCTCCCGACTCCCTGGGGACTCAACCTATGGGGCAGGATGAGGGTCTGCAAATACACCTGCCTACCTCCTCCAGGGGCTGGGATTTAGCTCAGTTGGTAGAGCGCTGTGATGCAGTCTCTGAGGTCCCGAGTTCAATTCCCAGCACCCCAAAAATGGGAGAAGGACCCGGCAATCCACTCCCAAGGCAATCCCGAAACAGTCAGCCATTGAAAACCCTATGAGGGTCGCTATGAGTCGGATACCGACTCGATGGCACCTAATAATAACAACAACAACACCCCCTGCAGAGGGCTGGGGTTTAGCTCAGTTGGTCGAGTTCTGCTCTGCACTCTCTGAGGTCCTGGGTTCGATCCCCAGCACCGCAAAAATGGAGGACATGGCAATCCGCTCTCGAAGCAATCTCCAATCAGCCATTGAAAACCCAGTGAGTAGCAGAGAAGCACTGACATAGTGCCAGGCACAGCGTCGGGGAGTGTTTCATTCTGTTGCACATAGGGTGGTTATGAGTTGGACTGGCTCGATAGCACCTCACAACAATCCCCCTGCAGACGCCAGCAGCTCCAGCAAAGGAGCTATGAGAAGGTGGGTAACAGGAAAAGAGGTTTCACCTCCAAACCAGGAGAAATGCAGACCCTTGCTGCTAGGACTGGTGAGGTCAGCAAACAAGGTGTGTGTGTGGGGGGGGTGCCTCGGCACAGAGCCTCCCACCTGGCAGGGCCAATTCTAGAACCTTCTGTTTGGACCTAAGTAGCTGGCATTTTAGCAGCACTATGCCAGCGACAGCCGGGGACTGAATAGAGAGCGACCTACAGACCTACGAGTGAGCGAGCTTATCAGTCAGATCTCAAAGCCATTTCTCTGATTGCTACAATCACAAAGGGTGTCCTCCCCCACACCCTCCTCTGGCCCAGGGCTGCCTGGGAACTGATTGCTCAAAGCTGCCCCCCAAGGAGAGGACCATCACTACCTCTATGATTCAGATAAGGAATTGGAGACGTGGCTGGGTCATCTGTTCAAGGACGCACAGGTGGCAAAAGAGCAGAGACCAAAAAACGGAACCTCAATGCTGTGTGTCTCCAAAGTACGTTGCCAAAATGCACATTTTTCTGCCAAAAAGTACATTTTTCTTTATATTAAGATTATCTTTTTCTGATGCTCAGGTCTCATGTATGCTAAGCTACTGCTCTACCACTGAAGCACAGCCCTAATCCTACATTCTTGTTAAAGAAGAAAAAGTCAAGCTGAGTGCGATGGTAATCCCAGCTACTTGGGAGGTCAAAGCTGGAAGATTTTAAGTTTGAGGCCAGCATAGGCTATCATAGACAGACATGGTCGGGGGGGAGGGAGGCAGGAAATCAAGATACAAGGCAGTGTTTCCAGGTAGGCTATGTGCAATGGGTTGAACAGAGCCTCTCCGTGCCTCCAAAAATGACGTGCCCATCAGGAAGCCATGGATATGACCTCATTTGAATAAAGGGTCTTTGTGAATATAAATCAGGGTCTGGAAATGAGATCATCCTAGATTACAGTGGGTCCTAAATCTAATGACAAACATTCTTATAAGAGAGTGGGAAAAGACTCTCCCCCAAACGTATAACAATTCTTGCAGTCAAGTGTAGTGAAGGACGCCTGGAATCCCTGTGGCTTGCGGGATGGGGGCAGGAGGGTCTCAAGCCCAAAATCTGTGCAGCCCACCAAGAGCCTGTCTCAAAAAGCAAAAAATGTATTGGCTGGGGCCACAGAGTGTCAGTCCAGGTTCCACTAAGGAAGCAGGCTTAAGACCCTGTTAACAGTAAAAATATATTATCTTGAGGATGGAGTCTGAACTATTACACCCAAAGAAAGTCATGTGACAAGAGAGGCGGAGACTGGAGAGGGACATCCACAAGCCAAGGAACGCCAGGACTGCCAGCCGCCATCAGAAGCCACAGGAGGCACTGGAACGGTTCTCCCTACAAGCTTAGCGGGAGCCAGCCCTGCCAACCCCCTGATTCCAGACCTCCTCCAGGAAAGGGACACAAAAACTCCATACAAGTTGCCCATCCCTAGTCCCAAACTCCAAAATGCTCCAAACTTCACATTTTAAGCCATGGCATGACACCCACAGGTGGAAAATTCCACAGCACGAAACTTTGTTTTGTACACAAAATTACTAAAGATAACGTATTGCTTACCTTCAGGCTCTGTGCATAAAGTAAAGATGAATCATAATGGATTCGATGTTTAGACTTGGGTCCCACCTCCAAGATATCTCATTATGGATGTGCAAATATTGTAAAATCAAAAAAAAAAAAAAATCTGACATCCAAAATACTTCTAGTCCCAGGATTTCAGATACGAGATGCTCAGTCTGTACCACCATGGGAAACTGATACAAGGTGTCATGCTCCCCGCTGTCCTTGTCCCTCCACACTCCTGCTCCTGGCTTTTTCCACACCCGAGACACAACATCGGGTGGACAGACTCGATGAGCCCGTTTTCTCTAGGGTTCCCATTTTACAGATGAGGACTCTGTGGCACAGGCTCTGGCCACAGCTCCCAGGGCTCCCTCTCCTCACCATTCCCATCCTCCAAATCTTCTTCCTTGCCCAGAGGCAACTGCTCCTGAGGCCACCAAGAGGCAGCCGGGGCAGTACCAGCCACAGGCTGGTGACCAGGGCCTAGAGACGCAGGGCCAGGGCATCTGCTGTGGGGTCAGGGCCAGGACCTCCGAGTGACTGGGGCTCTGCTAGCCAGGCCCAGGCTAGCTCATGCAGCAGAGGAAAGGAAGAGGGTGGCAGGGTAGCCTCTGTCACACACAGCCCACGAGCAGGGGGCAGGGCACTCTGGGGCTGCAGCAAGGGCTCCGGGGGACACTCTCCAGTTGTCTTCAAGTCTCCTGAGGCCCAGGGAGGGACCTGGCTGCTCTGAGCAGGCAGGTGTCACTGACAGCTTGAGGCTCAGCAGGCAAGGTGCTGGCACGGCCAGGCCTCCGGCTGCACGGCAGAGGAGGGGCCAGGAAGAGAGGAAGCTGCCCTGCCCACCCTGCCTGCCCTGACCACAGAGCCAAAGCATAGAGGGCAGGAGAGGATGGGCGCCCTGATAGAGGTAAGTCCAGTGCCCAGTCACAAATGGGGAAACTGAGGCTTGGAAAAGAAGGGCACCACCGGTCATTATCACCTCTCCTGAAATCAGAGCATCAGATCCTTTCTAACCAGGGGCCTGATTCACCTCAAATCAGGAATGGCAGGGGCAGCCAGGCAGGTGGTGGGTACAGAAAGGCAGAGATTGCAGAGCAGCAGGAGCGTCCTCCCCTGGGCAGAGGCTTGACCCTGCCTGAAGATGGTGAAGGAGGCAGAGATTCTGCCTCTAAGAGGTCACAGAAAAGGATGCCAGAGAAGCAGCGACTCACCACACTTGGAAGAAATGGTGGGCACCTCCTCTTGGGCATCCAAGCAGAGCATACTCTGCCCTAGTGGGAGCTGGGTAGACCCGAGGGGATGGGACCTGCCCAGTGGGTAGGGGTCCTGACTGCAGCATGGCGATTCCCTGCAGTGGTTAGGCTCCTGGGGGAGATTAAAATCCACAGGCTCCCAGGCTCCCATAGCCCCTCCGAACCAGAATTCTGAGGATGGAGCCCGGGGATCTAGATGAGGAGGGAGGTGCCCAGGCAAGAACTTGGCACTCTTCCTGGTGCTGAGCCGCTCCAATTCTGTGATACCAGGTTCCCTGGCTCAACACAGCTGAAACTTTACAAAGAATCTTTGACATGTGAACTTCAGTGGCTCTGCGCGTTCAAAGACTCCACAACGAGGATTCTGTGATCCAAAGACTCAGTGACTCAGCTCTCACCCCATGCTCAGAGGAGACAGGACGAGAGCTCTGGGTCCAGCGGGCACTGGGGCACCACGCAGCCAGGCTCCGGGTGCAGGGGACACATGGCATGGATGGAAAGGAAAGGAGGGAAGGAAGCTGAAAAGAAGAAAAGAGAGGGAGGGATGGAGAGAGGAAGGACAGAAGGAAAGCAGGAAGGCAGGCATGCAAGCTATAGGCATTAGCATGCTTCCATGCCTACATTCACATTTGTATAAGCACTAAGAAAATCCAGAAAGTTCTCTTCATGAGAATGTAAGCTTTCTGTCAGGCGCGGTGGCGCACGCCTGTAATCCCAGCGGCTTGGGAGGTGGAGGCAGGAGGATCGCAAGTTGGAGACCAGAGGCAGTCTGCCTAACTTAGTGAGACCCTGTCTCAAAAAAAAAAAAAAAAATTAAGTAAAAAAAATGGGCTGAGGGTGCAGCTCAGTGGTCCAGCACTTGCAGAGCATGCAAGCGTGAGGCCCTAGGTTCAACCCCGAGGACCACAAAAAACCAAAAAAGAACATAAGCTTTCTTGGGAAGATAGAGTTTGAGAAGGAAGGATTCGCTTTCCACCGTTACAACTGAAATTGTATCCTAAGTGCCCAACACTGTCATAATTAAAGACTGTAATAATGAACCAAAGAATATGCTGAGGTCCATGCTTCCTCCTGGGCTTGTTTACTGGTCTATTTTCTCCTCCCCCACCCACTGAGATGGCAGCCCCACCAGGGCCGGTGGGGAGCAGCGGAGGGCTTGTGCACAGTCACGTCCCCGGCTTCCTGGCACAGGGCAAAGCACACGCACGCGCCCAACTATTTGTTGAAAGCATGAATGATGCTAAAATTTGACATCCTCGGGGCTTGCGTCACAGGCGAATGACAAGTCAAGGGTTCTAGGATTCTCTGAGAAGGGACAGGAGGGGTTAGAGAGAAAAGAGATGCCCAGGGCTGGGCCCAAGGGTGGCGTGTAAGTGGGTGCACGTGGCCGTGTCCCCTGAGTCTGCCATGGCCTAGCCCTGCCCAGGCCTATGTCCACAAAGCCGCGGCCAGGACCTCTAGGCAGCCCCAGGTTTAAGCATCTCATCTGCCCTTGGGGGACCCTATGGCCTCAGGTGCTCACTGCGCCTCTGCCCTCCAGGTGACCTCACCAGGTTTCCAGCCTTGCTAAGCCACACCAACGCCCCCCGTCCCCAAAGCCCTCCATGGCCTGCCACAGGCCCAAGGAGAAGGCTGGCCTTGGCCTGGAACCAGGAGCCCAGAGGCGGAGGTCAGGGCAGGGGGGTGGTGCGGCTGCTGCCACCCAGAACGCCAGCTGCTGGCGGCGATTTATTTTTGCTTTAAGTGCTGGAGAATTGCAGGGCTGGAGCCGCCAGCTCGGGGGGCCTGAGCTGCAGCTGGAAGGAGGGGGAGGTGGGCCGGGCGGAGGACAGGCCTCCAGCCCCGGCCCCTGAGCACCCCCTTGACCTCTCTTGCCCTGTCCTCTTGGCCTCTCCATCACACAGAACCCAGCACCTCCTGGCCTCCAGGCCCCACCCCCCGGCCCCACCAAGCCTCCAAACAGCTGCAAGGAGGCCACCAAGGGCAGAGGCACAGTGGGCACCTGTGCGACCTTGGGCTGCCTGGAGGTACCCACTTCCACTTGGAGGGTGTTGTGTCATGCCCCCCTAGCTATCCCTTCAGGGGGGGTGCAGGGAGAGCTGCTGGGGGCTCAGGTTCCCCAGTAACCTGGTCCCCAGGTGAGCTTAGGAGCCAGCTCTCTGTCTCCCACCACCTAAGCTGAGCTGAGTTGCACTGAGCAGCTGGCTGGGCCCCCCAGCTGGGACTCTGTCTGCTCAGACACCAGAGGGGCTGCAAGCCCTGTCTTTTCAGAGGCTGTGGTGACATGCAGGAGAGAAGGGGAGGGGCTGTGCTCAGCCACACATGGGTCACTGGAAAGTTGGAGGCTCTCCTCACAACTGCAAAGCTGCTAAAGTTGATCACTGCAATTTTTTTTTTTTTTTTTCAGTACTGGAGGTTGAACCCAGGGCCTCACACTTGCATGCTCTGCAAGTGCTGGACCACTGAGCTGCACCCCCAGCCCATTTTTTTTACTTATTGAGACAGGGTCTCACTAAGTTACACAGCCTGCCTTTGGTCTCGAGCTTGTGATCCTCCCGCCTCAGCCTCCCGAGCTGCTGGGATTACAGGCGTGCGCCACCGCACCTGGCTATCACTACAAATTTTTGAAAATTAAAACTTCATATAAAGCCTGGGTGTTGTGTTCAAAAGAGACTGGAAACGGAAAGTGAAATACACGGACACAAAATGCAAGCTGCCAGGGGAGTCTGAACATGCTTCGCTGGGCAGGCACTGAAGACCCTCATCCCCAGCCCCACATCCCCAAAGGAAGGAAGGCAATGAGTCCTAATGCCCAGAAGTCAGCAGGGGGAGAGGCTTCAGTGGTTCAGCTCTACAATGGGACCACTCTCCTGCCTTTCAGGGCCAGGGTAAGGACATCCTGAGCTGGAAGCAGACCAACTGCCAGGGATGCAGCCAGGCTCAGGCTCAGGCTCATGGCAGGTGAGGGCCCAGCTATAAAGAGGAAGGGCCCGACACAAAGTCCAAGCCAGACAGATGGTGGGCCAAAAGCTCAGAGAAGTCTGAATCCCAGCTCTGCCCCCAAAGAGCTCCGTAGTTCTGGGACAGCACTGACCCCTTCTGAGGTTCAGTATTCTCACCTGTGAAACACACTCTGCCCCACACCAGCTCTCAGTAATTCCTGGACCAGAAATTCCAGTGACCATAGCTTCTGAGCATGCGCTATGTGTCAGGCTGCATGAAGGGCTGAAGCTACCCGCTCAGCCCCCATGTGTTCACTGAGCATATATTCTACTCTGGCTACAGCTGCAGGCCCTGGGGACACAGCTGTGGTAGAATAGGACCCAAACTCTGCACTCGAGGAGTTTATATCCCAAGGGGAGGCAGCTAATAAGCAAGACTAACAGATAAAATCCCTCCTGTGTCTGTCAGCTTGTCAAGCTCTGGGGCCTTGCATGTTGCTGTGATGCTGAAAGCTACGCCACTGGTATTTCAGATATCAACAGGGCCACCCGTGGTGGGGAGGTTTCTGCTGAGCTTCCCGACTAAGACAGACTATGGAGAAGGACCCAGCAGCTGACTCCCAAAACAATTAACTATTGAAAGCCCTATGAATAGCAGAGAAGCACTGTCAAATGTAGTGCTGGAAAATCAGCCTCCTAGGAGTAAAAGCATTCAAAAGACAACTGGGGAAGAGTTGCCTCTTCAAAGTAGAGTTGACCTAAATGGTAGGAATGGAATAAAGCCTCTAGGACTTCCTTTTGCTCATGTGGCATGACTCAAAATGAGAAGAAACATAGTGGCTGCAACATTGGGCTCAAACATAAAAAGATCATGTTCATGGTACAGTGTCAAGGAGTGTTTCATTCTGTTGTACACAGGGTCACTATGAGTTGGATCTGACTCCAGGGCACCTAACAACAACAACAGATAAAACACATTGTAGCAGAGGGCATTGAGTTCTAAAGAGAAAAATAGAGCAGGAGGGAATGTAAAGTCTCAGAACACAGTTTTATGCAGAGGAGTTAGGGAGGCTGCAAGAAGGAGGTGGTGTTTGGGCAAATCACCTAAAGATAGTGAAGAAGGGCCATGTAGTGATCTCAGACACAAGGAACAGTATGTGCCAAGAACCTGAGGTAGGAACAAGCCTGGTCTGTTGGAGGTACTGCAAGGAGGGCAGGAAGGGTAGCCAGAGAAGAGGAGAGAGAGAGAAGGGGGGTGGCAATGAGGCTAGGCTAGAACCTCAGGAGGTCCCTGATACCCAGAACAGGTCAAGTACACAGTCGTACTCAAGCAACACTGGTCCTGGTGAAAACCTCCGCTCTGTATCCTTTCCTGTTTATGTCCTGGCCCTCTCCAAGCCTTGAGTCCTTCAAAGAGGCCCAGGCCACAGGTGCGGGGAGGGCTTTGGCCACCTGTAGCCTGGAGAGGAAGTGGAGGGGGTTCCCAGTTGGGATCCAGAGACTATGCCTGCTGACAAAGGGGCTCCTGCTCCTGCTGGCTGTGCACAGGGAACACAGTCCGGTGCTGCAGGGCTGAAGGCTACTGAGGTCTCCAAGGTCTCCACAGCCTCAGGCCACATCTGCAGCTGCCACTTCATCAGCCAAGCAGGAAGATTCCAGCTGGGGACATCAGAGTGAGAAGGTGGAGGGGAGGCACCAAGGCCACACTAGAGCAGGAGGCCGATTCTGCAGCACCCCACCTCCCATCTCTGGCCTGTTTCCCATGGGCCTAAGAGAAGGGTGGGATGGAGGGACAGATTCCCAAGGGTTGGGTACCAAGTACTCACACCCCTACCCCAAGGGGCTCCCTGTGCATACCTCCATCTCTGCTGAGCCCACCCTGCCCCGAGAGGCACGTGCAAAGACTCCCATATCTGTTTCCCCACCTTGGTGTCCGGGGCCCTCCCTGGCTGGCCTTCAGTCCCACTGCACAGAGGAGAAACAGTCCAGGAGAAGCTGCCATGCGCTCTTTCCTCCACTCACCTCCCTGGCACCTGCTGCCTGCCCTCAAATCTTCCCCAACAGCGCATGATCTATCTCTCCAACAGCCATGTATTAAGTGCTGTGCCACCACCGCTGGTACCATACAACAAGTCTGCCATTGAAGCCTCACAGAACACTAACTGAGCACCTACTACATGCTGGTCTTCACCATGTCCTGAGGCTGCAGTTTCCTAGGAGCTGGAAGGTCAGTCAGGCCACAGGGCCAGCGTGGCATCTGCCTGGGACCGGGGTAAATACTGGCCTGGCATACAAATGCCCCAGGGCAGGCAGCCTGTGGACAAGAGAGGGTGCAGCCTGTCCCTGGGAGAGCCCCGCGCTCTGGGTCGGAGGTACACAGGCTACAGCCCCTCCACAGCCTGTCAACCTCCAACCCCATCTGTACGACAGCTAATGCAACCCTCTGCATTGGCAGGCCATTAGGAAATTAAATCAGCTGGCAGAGTGCTGGGCCCTCAGCCAGGGCCCAGCAAGGGCTCTGCTCCTGCCCTGGGCCCGGCGCCTCTGGAAAACCCACCCGCACCCGCCCAGCCCCCCACGCCACCCCCATGGCCCTCTGAAGCCTCCGGCGGGCGCCCTGCCCGCGGCCCAGTTTCAGGCGGCTGGCTTTCATCTGCAGCCTGCCCCTGCTGCCGGCTCCCGCCCGGCGGCCAGCTCCACAGCAGCCTTCCCGAGGGGCAAGCCCGTGCCCACCACACCAGCCATGGGGCTGGCTCAGCCTCCCCCTCCTGCTGCCCACAGGCTGCCCCCTCCTGTCCTCTCTTTGGTGCCAGCCAGTGGCAGGGCTCCAGCAGTAGGCCACAGGGGAGGGGTAGGTGTGCCCATGTGTCACTCACATTAAAGCCCTGGCAGAGGCCCAGGCATGGGCACCAGCTGCACCTGTCAGAGGGAAAGCCCCGCCCAGGGCTGGGCTGAGAGCAGGGGAGCTGGGTTTGACCACTGGGTGAGCACTGTGGCACCCTAGTAGCCACTGCCTGGGGGCCTGGCTAGGACCACGGAACCACGGAGGTTGCCAGGAGTGACGACGCAGTTGCTTCCACCCCAGCTGTGTGCCAAGGCTGTTGGGTTCCATGCATGGTGGTGCCAACCAAGGCCCAGGGCACCATTGTACTGGCTGGGCCCGAGAAAACTGCCTACAGGCTGCACCAGCCCCAGTGCCGCAGAGCGGCAGGGTGCTGCTGTCGCCCGACTGTTGTTACTGTTATTGATGCCATCGTTGTTATTTCACGGCTGGAAGGCCACCTGCTGTTTCCTTGTCCTCCCTGGGGCAGAGGGGAGAGGCATACAGTAGTCCTGGGAGAGGAAGGCTGGAGGGGGCAGCCCCCTGGCCTGGGGACAGCTTCTATTTCAACTGGACCCCCGCATGGCTTTGAGCCCCACTTGCTCTGGGCACCTCCTCCTCCCAGCACAGCTTAGCTGCCTGAACCTCCCTTCACTAGGCACAGGCCTGAGGGGGTGCTCACCTAGGCAGCCAGGTGGCCTTGTGAGGACCTGACATTGTAGTTAGGCACTGCCAGGGTCCACAGATGGTCAGACAAACTCAGGCGCTCACTGCACCCCCAAGAGAAGGTTCCACCTCTTCAGTACTGAAGACCGGACTCAGTCAGGTCCTCCCCAGGGGAGCGGAGCAAAGGTGTGTCAAGGATTCAGAGCTCACACCTGCCAGACCTATAGCAACACCCAGCATTTACAGAGTGCCTACTGTATATGCACATCAGTGCTCTAGTGGAGGGAGGGTCCTTCCACGCTGTCCAGCACACTGGCACGACCCTCTTTGTTGCCAATAATGCCCCAGCCCTTCCCCCTTCACACCTTGCTCTCTCTTGGGGCTCAGCCCCACGTGATGCAAGCCATCCCAAGGTCCCCCTCCTAGAGCCCCCAGCCTTGGGTCCCCTGGCTAGCTGAAGAGACCTCCTGAAAACGGAGAGGCAGACCAATCAGTGTTCTGAGGCTCCCTGGTGGACACGGGGGGAGGGGGTGCTCTTTTCAGAACACACTGGGAGGACGCCTCAGAAAGCCCCCAAGCCTCGGGTGCTCAGCCCCGCCTCCCCTCCCTGACCCTCTCCTGCCACATGGCGGCGGTCCAGGGCGGAGCTCCATGAGGAGGGGCCGCAAACGCGCAGCCAAGAGCAAGGTGAGGTTGGAGTCCGGTGGGTTGGGGCCGGCATTCGCTGGCACGTCGGGGAGGGGGCGAAGGGTAGGCCGGAGGCTAACGCCTTCTGGGTTCGCACCTTCGAGGAGGCGGCTGCCGATTTCAGCGGCGTGTGGGCGCCTCCGCGCTCCTGGGAGACGGAGCCTACGAACTGGGGTTCAGGGACACGGATGTGGGGGGCAGGAGGTCCCCAGCACTTTCTTGCAGGGTTCGGGCCTGGGCACAGGGGACTGAAGAAAAAACTAGAAACGGCCATAGGCAGCACCGCACTCTGGGATGGGTACGCCCCCTGGAGAAGCAGGAGGGGGTGGTCCCAAACTCGCAAGTCAAGGCAGTGGGAAGGCAGAACCTCCCAGAACCGGAGGCCACTACCAAAGAAACACTTTCCTACGGGCCGCATTCCGAACACAGGTTTTAAGGCATTCACATGACATGTACACGAACCAAGGTGCGGACACTCGCAAGGGCCTCGGTTCCGGACTGAAGTCCCCAAGCGCTCCCCTCCCCAGCTGCCTCTTCCAATGGGCCCCTGATTCTCCGCCCAGCTCCCCCTAGCCCACTCAGAGCAGCCCTGCACGCCCAGGAGGGACCCCCAGCCATGAATCCCTGAGGGTTTCTCAAGGCCGACTTTTTAGAAGCAAAAAGGGGCCGCTGGACTTGTTAGGCTGGCTCGCTGGTGGAGAACCATTTCCAGAATATTTTTACTCCATTAGAGCACAGGAGATAGGAAAGAGAAAAGACTCTAAGGATCCGCAGGTCGGGGCCGAGGCGGCGTGGCGCGGGGGTGGGGGGCATTCCAGGGCTCGCTCTTAAGTCCGCGCCCCCTCCTTACCCCCACCTGGATCGCAGGGTCTCGGGGAAGGTCACGCCTAGGACCGATGCCGCGCGCGAAAGTGGCTCCGCCCTCTCCCTTCCGCGCCCCCTGGTGCAAACCAGCCTGAGAGGGGCCGAGGGCTCCTCAAAGTTTCCCGGAGCGCCCCCCGGGACGAAGGTTAGCCGGGAACGAAGTTCCCTGGTAGCGGTAACCCGAAACATGGCAGGGGAAGAAAAGCTCGCAGTCAGCATTTCCTCTGATGGCTCATCAAGGGGGGGAATGAAAAGGAGAGCAAGAAACCCGCCTGCCCCACCTTCCCTGTGGCTGAACCACCTCGCGCTCACTCCGGGTCGGGAGGAGGCCTGCGGGGCACTGGGGCCCGACTCCCAGGGTGGGCCGTGCACCGGCGGCAGCGCACTTACCTCGGTCAGTGGCCGGGGCGCGGCGCGCTCCGCGTCCTCTGAGCTCCAGGCGGCCGTTCCTGGCCCCGGCAACCGCTGCGCTGGCTGCATAGCTGCTGCTGCCGCCACTGCCGCCTCAGGGCAGCCCCCGGGGGCGCTCCATGCCGAGGGGTGCGTCGGTCCTAGGTGCGGGTCGCCACAGTCCAGCCACGGGTCGGGGGCGCGCGCCTGGACGGCGCCCCCGGCCGCTAGGCGCTCACTCAGGCCGGCGCGGCTGGCGTCCGTCCCTCAGTCCCGCTGTGAGCGCAGCCGGCAAACCCCCTCCCCCGCCGCTGTTATCTGATCCCAGGCTGGGCCCGGCGCGCTCCCCAACGCCCGGGTGCTCGGCACCTCCCCGCGAGCTTCGGCCGCGCCAGTCCCCCTCCCCCGGCTACCGTTCCCAGGGAGGCGGTGGCGGCGGCCGCGGCGGCGTGGCCCGGAGAAGACGGGGAGCGAGGAATGGAGGGCGAGGAGGCGGCGGGAGGCAGAAGCTCGGCGCGCACCCAGCTCCGCGCCCCGCTGCCACCGTTGCCCAGCTCCGCAACTCGTCTAACTCTCCGCCGAGAGCACGCCCGCCCCGCGCCGCGGCGCCGCTGCCCCCGCCCACCACGGCCCTGGCCTGGCCCGGCGCCCCTTCCTAGCCCCGGGCCACCCCCAACACACACACCGCCAGCCACTTGCGCACTGGGACGCGCGCGCGCGCACACACACACACACAGCCACATCCTCCCGAGGACACGCGCGCACACACAGGTGCATGGCGAGCATATACTCAGACAGGCACACAGAGGCAGGGGAATCTTGGACAGGCGTGCACACAGCCCCATACACAAGATCAGGCGTCGCATCCATGCATGCAAAATACATGCACGGACATGCATGATGGTCACAGGTGCACAGGTGCCCACACACACTTGCACATGCAGGGTGGCATCTGCACGTGTGTACACATGCTCCAATCAAAGCTAAGGCATTCCTACGGAATCCTTTCCCTTTGCACACCAAGCACACACACTCATATGCACAGACCACCCCGCCCCCTTTAACAGCACATCTCTCCTCCCCATCTTGTGCTACTCCATCTCCTGCTTTTTCTTCCGTGCTCCTCTCCTGCCCTCTCTCTGCTGACTTGACTCTCATATGACCCCCTCTCCTCTTGCCCATCCCTGTCCCAGAGCCTCTGGCTTCCTCCCCAGCCTGTCCCGGGGGGCCACGCCCTCCCAACCTCCTGGGGCCTATTGTCTGGGCCTCACATCTCTGCCTCCCGCAGGGCCTGAGCCTTTCATCCTGGCAGACAGATCCTCCTGGCTTGGGCCTAGGGAAACTCCGTTTTATCAGGGCCTGACCCCCACCTCAGCCCTAGGACCACGGAATTGGGCCAAAGAGGCAGGTCTGTGCCCAGAGCATGCGCCTCAAAGGGCTCCCCGGCCCCTCGGCCTCCAGCTTCCCCTGTAATGTGAAATATAATTATGTGTCTGCAGGGTGGGGAGAATGACTGCAGGATTCTAGCCAAGGAGGCCGGCTCTCTGTCGGTCCAGATGCCCAGGTCGCTGGCGGCTCTGCCAGAGCCCTGCAGCCCCCACCAACCCCAGCTTAGGCAGTCAGCTCCTCACCCCACCTGGAGCACTCCGTGGCCTTAGGCTGTGTGGGATTTGAGTCCCACCTCCCCTGCTGAGCAACCCCTGGAGGCAAGTCACTTCATCCCTCAGTGCCTCAGTTTCCCCTGGTCAAATGGAGATGGTGGGAATTCCTGCCTCACAGAGCTGCAAAGAAGGTTAAATGAGATGAATATACGGCGTGCTTAGCATGAGTGGGTAAAACAGCTGGCACTTACTGAGCGCTTAGTGTGTGCTGGGTTCTGTGCTAAGGACCTGGCTACAGCTATTTTATTGTCACCATGACTCTCTGGGTAGGAATACTCATTGCCCATTTACAGATAAAGGAACTGAGGCACAGAAAAGAGTGTTCACTTATCCAGTCCCAGAACTACTAAGTGGTGGAGCCAGGGTTCAGAACCAGGTATGTCCCTAAGACCAGCATCCCGCCCCCTGCCTGCTGCTGCTCGGGACTACAATGCAGAGAGGAGGGGTTTCCCAGGGGACAACACCCCCATGCCCCCATGCCTGCCCTGGACAGGCACACCATGTCCTGGCTTCCTCTTGCTCCTGGGAGACCAGCCTCTCAAGAGACCAAAAGCTCTCAGAAAATTTTTCCTCCTTCTCCCTCCAAGTGACCAAGGAGGGAAATGACTCAGCTCCCCACCCTCCCCTAACCCCTCAGGCAGAGACATGGGTGAGGGAGCGGCCCTCTGGCTCTTTTTGCCCAGAAGGGGAAGGGGAGTCTTCCTAGGACACCACTCAGCTGTCCCAGGAGGTCTGGGCTGGAGTCACCCCTCCAAGGAAGTCCCACTGTGGGTCCCCAAAGAAGCCTGTGCCATGCTCGGCTGGGTCACAGCCCCCACTGGGCTGCTCATCTGGGCAGGGGCCTCAGTGGCAGTGGAGGTAAGTGGGGTCTTCCTCCTCAGTCCCCTTGCCACTCATTTCATAGACAGAGCAAATGTCTTCTTGCCCACGGTCACCTAGAAGAGAATGTTCAAGCAAAGGTGTGACCCTAACTGCCTAGGCCACTGTTCTTTAGGCATCATAACCCACCCTCCCACTTGCAAGGATGATTCAGGTTTGTTTGTTGTTGTTGTTGTTGTTGTTGTTGTTGTTGCATTGGGGGTTGAACCAGGACCCCATGCCTGCTGCATGCCCAGTTCCTTTTTTATTTTTTATTTTAAGACAGTATCCCACTAACTTGCAAAGGCCGCCTCTGGCCTTGAACTTACCTCCTGCTTCCACCTCCCGGGTTGCTGGGATTACAGGCGCACCACAGAACTTGGTTCATAGCATTCAATTCTTAATCATAATCACATCCCATTCGAGGCCATGACAGGCCCTGAGGCATGGTCCTCTGCTTCCCTACGGGGAACTGGCCCACACTCCAGATGCAGGGCCTGGGCACCAGAGGGACAGGCACATGGGCAGGGCTCTCTCTACCCAGCTCTCACCCCTGTGCTAGGGCTCCTCGTGTGGGTAGAGTGCCTCACGTGCACCCCAACAAGGGCAGAAGCATCTCATCACCCTCCAGCCTTTAGGTAGAAGTGTTCTGGAAATGCCCAGTGCACCCCAGTGGATCCAAACCCCAGCACTGCCGCTCCCCAGCAGAGAGCCTTTGGACACTTCTCACTGGGGTCCACTTCCTTGCCTGTAAAATGGGAGGAGGGATGACAGCCACAGCAATAACAACGATACCCCCTCACCTTGCGTGGTGGTGAGAGAAGCAAAAGAGATGAGCCTGAGTCTGGTGGTGGGGTGTCCTGTAACCCACAATAGTCCCACCGCTCTCAGCAGGGGGCTGGGATGGGAGGGTCTGCACTCTGCTGTCCCTTCATCTGAAATTCTCTTTCTTCTCCTCCTGGGAGGGAGCTTCTCCAGGATACCGATGTGGCTGAGACCCTGTCCCTCCTAGCCTTGCACCAGTCATGTGGTCAACAAACATCCGCAGACCTCAGCGTCCTCAGCCCCACAGGCTGGGGAGGTCAGAGGAACCCGTCTGCCTATTCTTCCGGAATCCTTCCTTCCTTTTGAGAGCAGTGAGGTCCACAAAGCTGCCCTGAAGGCTTGGGTTTGCTGTTCCTGTGGACAGCGGGCTCAGAGTTTTGGCCTCTCTACGAAGCAGCTGCCGGCTCTTATAATAGTCACATCTTAATAAAATGCCGATGCGCTTGTTTTAGGTCTGAACTAATCATCAGTTGAGATATGGAAACAAGATGACCTCCACCCAGGAGCAGGCAGCTGCACCTCCTGTGGAGCGCACCTCCTCCTGCCCAACCTAGACCCTGGTCCAGCCTCTGCCCTTGGGGGCCTCTCCCACTAGGTCCCATAATAAGAAAGTGCAGAAACGGGAAATGGGAGGGAGAGGCAAAATCTCCTGGTCTTCACGCAGCCCAGGCCCCCAGGCCTCCCCTGTCCACACGCACTGCCTGCCCATCCAGGCCTGCCACCAGCTTGATCCTGTGACTGGGCCTCAGTGCCTGCAGACGTCCTGGTCAGGAATGCTGGGCCTCTGATTGCTCCCGCTCCAGGGCAGCTCAGAGGGATCCCGCCAGGCAGGCCTGGCCACCGCCAGGACTCACCTCTCTTGCCTTGCTTTGCCTTTTCCCCAAGGTCTCTGGCTTAATGTTTACCTCTCAGGGCATATGAGCTCCATGAGGCCAGGGGCAGGTCCCTGTGCACAGCCCTGGGCCAGCACACCGTGATGTCTGCAGAACGAGAATGACCGACATGGCGGACAGCCCCGTTCATAGACGGATCCTCCTGCTCTGCGCACTACTCACAACCACCCCTAACACACCTGTGCTGTTGCGGAGCTTCACTTGGCTCTGTGTGTGCCGTCATAAGCCATCTGTGGGCACAAGCCTGGCCTCCTCCTCCAGGCAGGTGGCCAGGGACCAGAGATCACCCTGCCTCTCACCCCCAACCCCCTAATGGGTCAGAGAGTCCTACACCTGCTGGTTCCAGCATATACAGTTCTGGTGGGAATGGGAGTGGGGACTGTGTTCCACCTGCGCTCCCTCCACAGCTGGGCAGGGGCAGTAGAGGTGGAGAGGGTCCCCATTGCTCCCCAGGCAGGGAGCCACACAGCAGAGCCCAGGCCCAGGCGTTTCACCCTTACCATGGTTTCTTCCTTAAGCACCATTTGTCCCAAGACACTCTCTGATGATAACAACCATAACGGTAATGGTGATAATGGCCAATGACAGCTGTGCACTTGGCGTGTGCCAGGCCACAGAAGCTAGGGTTAAATGCCCACACACCTGCGCTGCTGGTAATAGGCAGGTAGATACTGCCCTAGTTAATAGATGGAGAAACAATGCCCAGACAAGTGGAAGTCACAGCACAGGGCTAATAACAGCCCTATCCCCAGGGGTGTCTTGGCTGGATGGCTGGGACCTAGCGTGCCATCACACATTCATTAACGCATGCCCCTCCCCTGCCTCTGCGCCCACAGGCCCCTGCTGACCCTGAAGCATTGATTTGAGGTATGCAGAGCTTCAGGCTAAAAAGAAGCACTGGGAACAGGATGCTGAGTCCCCCTCGCCCCTCCTGCCCATTAGGAAGTAGACATTGATCAGTTCCAAAGGCTCAGGCTGCTGGGTCCCTACCCCCAAGCTTCCCTGGAGCTGCAGCTGTGGGAAGGATGCACTCACTGTGAACAAAACCTGCAGCAGCCAGGGGCAAGGTAGAAGGCCAGGACTTTCCACTGAGCTTCATTCACATCTCCTTGTCATCAGGGGGCCCAGCATTCAGGGTTTTTGTCCAAGCTGTGCAACTTTAAGCAGCATCTCTGGTCCAAGTCCTACCTTTGTTAAGGGCTCTCTTCTGAGAGCCTTGTTCTTTAGAATCTCACCCATTCCTCCCAGTACCTCCACCACGTGTTTCTTGTGCCTAGAATAGGGAGCAGGATCAGGAAAGAAGGATGGGAAGTGATTCAGTCCTGGCAGTGAGCATTACAGTGATTGGGTGAGAGATGGCCATGTGATCAAAGCCAACCAATGAGAACCTGCCCTAGGACTTTTGCTGGATCTGTGGGGAAAGGAGGAGCTCTGTTTTTCAGGGCTGATGGCTAGCAGGAAGGAGCGGCTGGGGACTCATCCGCCCCACATGGAATGAATCCACCTGAGCTGACATGCACCCTGAGGAAAGCAAAGCTGAAATACTGAAAGAAACAAGAATCTGGGCGGGTCATTGGAGCCCCGAGTAGATCCACCCTTGGAGTTTTGATTGTGAGCCAAAACAATCCTAGTTTTAATTTAAGAAATTTCTGGTATCCTCAAGGGGCTGCTACTGGAGACCATAGATGTAAAAAGACTGGAAAGGCCTCCAAAATGTCCTCAAGCTTTCTCACTCTCTCTTTCCTCGGAAACGGGCCCTGAGAGCGCTGCCTGGCAGACCCATGTGGGGATCACAGACGTGGTACATGGAGAGGGCGTTCTCTCCCTCCCTTCCTTTTCACTCTCTTCCTCTAAAGGGACAGAGCTTCCAGGAAGGCGGGCAAGGCCTTCAGGCCCCAGGAGGACAGGAATAAAGGGCAATAAAGGGAGGGAGGGAAGTGGCTTCAGTCTCTCAGAGTTAAAAATAGCTTCCCCAAGGAGGCCTCCCGCTGGGATAATCCGACCAATTACCCAGCCCCTCTCCACCCTGGTGGGCACTGCTTGCCTGCTCCCTGCCTGCCCCAGGAAGGTCCCCACGTGGGTCCATCACTCCAGGGACAAAGACCTCCGCCCTAATGCCCGCCCAGGCCCTTGGCCCTCCTCCCTCAGCAGGGGGCTGGCCTCCAGCCTTAGTCTTCAAGAGCCTCGGAACAGGGCCTGACTCTGAAATAGAAAGAGGCAGATCTGCGAGTCCTAACATGGAGAATGAGCTGTCCGCAACACACCACTCTCCCCCGAAAGGCATCAGGAGGCAGATGAAGAACTGCTGTATGATCCCGCTTATGTGAAGAAAAACTACAAATATCGTTGCACTAGCAAATTGAAAAGCTAGGAGTTTGAAGATGAAACTGTTAGGGTCTGTGTCCTTCTGGGAGGGGACCTTGTCCTCACCCACTCCTGTGTCTAAACTCAGACCTACCTGGTAGGATCCCTGGTCCCCTGGAGAGACCTACCCAGGGCTCAGCCTCCCTAGCGTGTGCTCGGTCAAGAGGGACGCGAAGTGCGCGAACACATCCTACCGCTTCGGGGCTGTTTGGTTTGAATTTGGTACAGAAAACATTTATGACTTCAGCAATTTTTTTTAGAAGTCATGTGATTCTGTAAATGAAATAAAGCCTGATGACTGGGTGATAGTGACAGGCAAGGCTTCCCGGTGGCCAGGAGTGTGGGAAGCCAGCCTGTGGACCTGCCATGTACCTCAGCCCTCAGCTCCTGGGTCTCCACAGACCTGTTCTCCCAACTAACATCATGGTCAGGCTGCACGGGGTGCTCTCTGAGCACCTCATAGCTGGGCCTGCCCAGGGTGCTGGCTCAAGCTTCCAAAGGTCTTTGTAGTCCTGTTGGGCCAAGGAGGCTAGGGGGCCACCAGCATGGCCCCTTGTCTGCTCTGAGGCTGAGCAAACACCCTGGGGGACCCACTCTGGGCCTCATTCTCCCTGTCTGTGAAACAGACGCGTGCTTCCCAGGGCTCTAGCCAGCTCAGGGCCTCTGTGCCCTGGGCCTTGGGGTGCCAGGGTCCGGCCTTCCACAAGGCCACGGCTCCGTGAAAGGCCTCTGGGAGAGAGGCTGAGGGCCCAGCGTGGGTGGGGATCAGCCCAGCTACCTTGGGTGCAGAGGGCTTGGGCTGTGGAATCGGGAATGGAGAGCATGTCAGGCCATAGCGGACTTCACAGGAGCCCAGCCCTCGGACATCAGGCCCTGTGGGTGGGACTGGAGGACTTGACTGGCCAATGGAGGTCCAATCCCAGGAACCAGGTGGGGCTGGAAACTCCCATTTATAGGTGCGTCCTCAGCCTGGGGTATACTTAGGGATGGAGGCCTGGAAGGTAGGAGAAGGAATTCTGTAGGCCCAAGGCTTTACTCTCCCCTTCAAAGCCTCAGCTCCCTCCGCTGTAGAATGGGCGTGACGCTGCTCCAGGTGTCACCCCCCCCTCCACTCTAGTGCTGCCTAGAGGCCTAGGACCTACTTGGTGCTCAGATCTTCCTCCAGATGAGTGTATGGGCTTCACAGAGCTCCTGATAGATACCATTCAGGAAGCAGCCAGCAGGGCAGCTTGAGCAGGTGCTCGGTGAAGGGGCCTCTGCTCAGCTGTCTCCCGGAGGCCCCCTCCTCCCAGGCCGGATCACAGCCTTCCCTGCAGGACCCGCAGACTCCTCGTCTTCCTCATCCCAGCTCTCCAGGGACGTCACTCCTCAACAGTCTGCCTCCCTCTCAGATCAGGAGTCCTTCTGCCATCCCTCCCTAACCAAGTCCTTCCACTGGCCCCTGCATCCCCCTCTATACCCATGTCAGCCCTGTCTGTGGCCGGGTCAACCTGGTTCCCCCACCTAGGGCACCTCCCTGGCCACAACCCGCATCCTGACATTTCCACCGAAACCTGCCACACAGCTGGCCACGGTAAGAAGACACATCCCTTCCTCCTGGGAATCTCACATCCAGAAATTTATCCCCTATACGCTTGCACATGGGCTGGGATTTAGCTCATTTGGTAGAGCACTGCTCTGCAGTCTCTGAGGTCCCTAGTTCAATTCCCAGCATCACAAAAATGGGAGAAGGACCTGGTAATCCACTCCCAAGGCAATCCCGAAACAGTCAGCCATTGAAAACCCTATGAGGGTCGCTATGAGTCTGACAGGACTTGATGGCACCTAACAACAATAACCCTTGCACATGAGTACCGAGATGGCCATCCAAATTTGCCCACTTTGTGATTGGACGAAGCTGCACAGCCTCCCCAGAGAGCCACACACAGCAGTGGGACATTTCAGAGGATCCAGGACTCCAGGAGCACCAGGCCACCATGTGAGAGCAGCACTCAGCACTTAGCAGGTGCTCAGGAAACGTAAGTAGAATAACTCTAACAGGAAAATGCTTCAAGACATGGTGGAAACACACACACGAGATGGTGTGGGGTGCTACCACTAAGGTTTTATAAAAAGTAAGGTATGTATATGCATGCCCATAGGGGTGCGTTTGGTAGAACATTCTGGAAGGAGAAGGCAGACACTGGCTACTGGGAGGGGAACTGGGAGGTTCAGGGAAGAGGAGGGAGACAAGGGGTTCTCTGGAAACCCGTTGTATCTTTAGATGGTATTCAGTGATTTCATGGACTCCAATTCATTAATTTTAAAAACAGCTGGAGCTGATGGAGGAGTGGAGGCTGGGAGGAGACAGGGAGGAGGCTGGGAGGCAGCCCGGCCCCTGCTCCCCTGCACTGAATAAAACCCGCCTCCCTCCAGTGCCTAGCTGGCCCGCCCGCTCCCGATGCCCTGCAGAGCTGTGCAGCCAACCCCATCCTGTCTGCGGTGATTAATAAACACACCGTGATGGCCTGGATCTCACAGAAGCTCCAGGGAGCCGGACGTCCTCTCCTGGGGTCAGCCTCGTCCCAGAACCCTGGAGCAGGAGGGCTGGCTGGCAAGAGGGACCCTCTCGCAGCTGCCCCAGTAAGAGCAGAGTCCCGCCACCAAGCCTCTGCCCGGGCGGCTCCCTCAGCCCCGTGCCCGCCCTGCTGGCATCTCATCCAGTTTAAGTTCTTGCCACAGCCCCAGCAAAGGGCTAGGCTCACAAATTGGTCCCAGAGCTACAGAAAACCCTTCCCCAAGCTGGTCCATCCACTGCACGGGGGCGAGTGATATGGAGTCCATTTAAAATCCATTAGCCTGCCTGGGAATGGGGATGATAAATATAGAACCCACTGTGCCCCAGGGAGTTGTCATTCCATGAACACAGAAGATTCATCAATGACCCTTTAAATGGGTCAAACATCTCTTAAACCCCCTTGTGTGCCAGCCATTCTACTGCAGGTGGGAGGACAGGCACAGCACAGGTTCTGGGGTCAGACAGACTGGGGTTCAAATCCTGGTGCCATTGCCCACAAGCTGTGTGACCTTAGGCAAGTTGCTTAGCCTCTCTGTGCCCCAGTTTCTTTCTCTGCCAAATAGGAACCATACTAGTGCCTGTCTAGAAAGGCAGAGGTGAGGCTCACAAAAGGAGGAAGCACTGAGCCCAGAGTCTGGCACAGAGCAAGCCTGCAGGAAGGCTGGTATTTTGTCTCCATCATTTGCTGTGTGGCGTTACTAGTGCTGCTGCTGTTCCTGGCAAGAAGCCACAGAGCAGGGAGTCAGGGTGGAAATCGAGTGCTTGCATTTGAATGGGGAAAGGACCAGCTGAAATCCAGCATTTCTTCTGCTATGAATCAAGGCAGTGGACCCTAGGGCGTTGGCAGCACCGGGGACTGTCACCTACCTAACTCACGTCCCACCCAGGGCTGCAGATCTGTGATGTCACCCATCCCTACCCAAAGCTGTGGTGGGGCTTTGGCCTGCCATTCGGTCTCATCTTCCGATTCCAGACCTACATCCATCCACCCCAGTCACATACACACTTCACCACTGGGTACCTGGCTTCCCGGGCCCCCTCTGTGACATTTGATGTATTAGGGTTCTGAGGAAGCGTCTGCGCAGAGAGGAACCAGATGTCTCCCTTCACCTCCAGAGATGGCACCAGGGAGGTGCTGGGCCCACTGACCACGACGCCCTCTAACTGAGACTCAGCCACGCCAGTCCTGGCCCGGCCACCGTGGGCTGCTGGACCCTGAGCCAGCCCTTGCTCTCCTTATACCTTGAGGTTCATCTGCACAAGTGCCAGCCTCTCTGGGACCTGTCGAGAGCTCAGACCAAGGAGACTGTCAGAGCCCCTGATGGGGCAGGAGCCAGGCAGGCATCTGGTGCCTGGGGTCCCTGTGCCCACCCTGTGCTCCAGGGAGGCTGAAGGCCCTCCACCCCAGAACCTCAGCGTCCAAGACTGCCCCCAGGCCCCTCCCATCCTACATCCTGGCCAGGGCATCTCATGCCTCAGGCCGGAATCTCCTCCAAGCCACCATCTCCAACCCCTGGAATGGGTATTGGGAGGATGAGGAAGGGTGTAGAGGAAGGAGGAGCCAAGGTGGGCGGGGTGTCCACAACAAGGGGCTCTGGAATGCAGCCGGTGGGTGGCATGAGCAGCCCCTGTGTGCATCCCCAGGGTGGCAGCTGGACTGAACAGGGGCCCCAGTACCCTCTGCCTCTCAATCTCAGGGACTCTCAGCGCATTTCTGCAACTAGCACACTGATTTTTCCACGTGGCCAGACCTCCATTCCTCCATCTAGAGCATTTTTGTCATATTTTACAGATGAAGGAAACTGAGGCACAGAGACATTAAGTCCAGGGTCGAATAGCCATGAAGTAGTCAATCCCAGCATAGATGCTCACAAGCATTTCACAGTGCAGTGGTCCCTCAGCATTTGCGGGGGGATTGCTTCCAGGACACAGAGTCCACAGACGCCCAGGGCCCTTCTATAAAACAGCATAGCGTCTGCACAGAACCTGCGCACATCTTCCCCTGTACTTTAAATCGTCTGTTGTTGTTGTTGTTGTTAGGTGCCATCGAGTCGTGTCTGACTCATAGCGACCCTCATAGGGTTTTCGATGGCAGATTGTTTCAGGATTGCCTTGGGGGTGGGTTGCCATGTCCTTCTTCCATTTTTTTGGTGCTGGGAATCGAACTTGGGACCTCAGAGACTGCAGAGCGGCGCTCTACCAATTGAGCTAAATTCCAGCTCCAAGTCATCAGTTG